>JANHFL010008745.1:0-10313 GCA_032468155.1 Oxyrhabdium leporinum
ATGGGAAGGGGGTTGGGGATAAAAAATCTTTATGTATAAAACTTTTTCAATTAAAAAAAATATTCTTTTTGTATTGGAATTAATGATACCCAGCCAACACACTGTTCACACAATGATATGTATGTTTTAAATTAAAAAAAAAACTTTACACACACACACACATACATAAATCTATTTTATCTGTAGAGACAAAATGAGTATAAAGAATCCTTGACTTATGACTGCTCACTTAGTGACTTTGCCAAGTCAGAGTCTCCCCTACCTCTAAAAGCTACTTATGACCCGGTCTCAAAGTTACAGCCTCTGCAGTGCCCCTGTGGTTGCTCACCCTTATGACCGTTCACATGGACTCTGCAGCACCCTCCTACCTATCTCCCTACCCATTCAGGCCTTTGGTCTGCTCCCAACCTGGTCACTCAGCCTAAAGCCAAGCAACAGAAACTACCTGTATGTATGGAGGGGACTGTTACAACCTGTAGGCTGAGACTTGTTTCCCACATAGACACCCAGAGACTTGCAGGACCCAGCCTACTTCTCAGCCAGATCCAGGGCCCAGCAACACCCAATTTGGCTTTCTGGTTTTTGTAGAAAGGTATCAGATGATGTGATGCAAGGGCAAGGCTCAGATGCTGTCTCATGCAAATCATGTGTTATTCTGAAAGCGGGTACTAAGAGCCATGGTGGTGTAGTGGTTAGAATACAGTATTGCAGGCTAACTCCGCCGACTGCCAGCAGTTCAATCCTGACTGGCTCAAGGTTGATGAGCCTTCCTTCCTCACAGGTTGGTAAAATGAGGACTCAAACTGTTGGGAGCAATATGCTGACTCTGTAAACTGCTTAGAGAGGGCGGTAAAGCACCATGAAGTGGTATATAATTGCTATTGCTATTGTTACCCACCTGCAGGGGTCTTCATTTGTTCGTGAAGTTTGTGGAGGGCAAAAAAAGAGGAAAGTAGAGCACAGCACATTGTAATTTTTTTCCTTTAGCCAAGAATGTACTGTACATATAAAACAAGCAAAGGTACAAAGATTTAAAATAGCCATGCATCCTGGATGAAGTTAGCATAAGAGCAAAACATGAGAAAAAGTTCAGACCAAGTTTGGCAAGATAGTTTTCAGCTCCAAATGATTATGAAATAATTTCTCAGTGGTGTTTGATGATTTCAGAACAAAGACTACTGGTGAGATGATAAAATATTGACAATTCTTTCCTTCAGCAGTATTTCTAGTTCTCTTGAACATCTGTCTCTCTTGCTATAATCTGGTAAAAATATAATCTGAGGTTTGTTTTCCTCTTCATCAGTTACTTGAACAGGTGACAACTCACTAAAATGTTATTCCTCATGGCAAATCTAAGGAATCTTACAATGAATGGCTGAGATTTATCAGCTCTATGAAAAGGAAATAAAGCTGTATGCCATGTTAATGAATATCTGATAATTTTCAGATATCCCAATACTTCTTGATTTAAGGCTTCCATAGATAAAACTGTTTGGCCCTCTTGGCTTTTTCCAGAATTTTAATTTTATTTAACTTGGCCCTGGAAAAATTAAATTTTGGAAAGTTATTTTTTCCTGAAGAAATTTTGAGTGCCTCAGTATATCAAGTATTTATGTGTCCACTAATTTCCCACAACCTTTTAACTGGATTATTCAATATAGCCATTAGGATAAGAACAGCTGACCTCCATCTTAGATAATGTTCTAAGATAAGGCTTTAATTCCAGAGGAGTCTAAAGAAAATTTAGGAATTTTCTGTTTGATTGGAATTCAGGTTTGGGTATGGGATGAAAATAGCATTGGATATCCTGGTGCATGACCCATGTCAGGACCTGGATCGTAGAGGGCATAGGGAATAATCTTGAAAGACAAGTGGTAGAACTGCTACCAAGACTATGATGGGACAAGAATGGCTTAAGGCCATTCCAAAAATCTCATGTGAGAAAATATGTCATATCATCCACTCTTTAGTTCACACAAAGATAAAATAAAGGAGGAACAAGTCACATTCAGTTTTGCAAGTTTTTATGGCTGTTGCAATAGAAGTAGTTTTAGACTTATACAATGTGGTGTTGGTTTCTTAGTCTGGTCTACTGGAAGAGTGTCTCTTCCTGATCTTATTAGATTTCTTGGTGTCATTTAACATGATTGAATGATATGCTTTTGGACAATTTGTGAGCATAGGAGATTGGATGTAGTATTTGTATTTTAGTATGGCACTTGAAAGACTTTTGGAGAATGAGAGAAGCAAGCCAGGACTTGGTCCTCTCTCCTTGTTGGTTTTTATAAATTATCATCCTGGTATATTGATTAAACTCAGTTGAATATCACTACTTCAGAAATACCAGGTATGCTATAGAAATCCTAAGCCTGTGAGAGATAATAACAAGGTCAAGTAATATCTAAGGATAAAATTGCTGCTGTTTACAGATTTGGTTTCATTCTGGTTCCAGTCTTGGCTTTGGACAGGACTGCATTCCACCTAAAGGAGCTAGAGTATAATTTGAGGGATCTTGTGGAGACTCCTAGCTCCTGCTGGAGTAGCAAACCATGACTGAGAAACCTTGGCTCAGTTTTGGCTGATGTGCCAGTTGCAGTCATGTTTAGACTGGGGCACTCTAACAATAATAATGTATGAACTTATGAATTTGTGTAGGCTACTAATATACTCTAGATGAGGCTGTTTCTGATGACAGCTCATAAACTTCAATAGGTTCAAAAAGCAGCAGACTAGTTGCTTTATGCAAGAGTGGAATGTTTGATCCATCTGACAAAGAGAAATACAGAGAAAAGAAATAACTTTGGGTCACAATCACCAACAATCCTTGAACATTCTTAATATCTCTGTTTAAAAGATATTTTTTTTAAAACTGTTCTGCATACTTTAAAATTCAGTTTCTCAATCCAGGCCATATATTTTAATTTGAGAGTGATGTAGTGGGTGGATAGTGATTGCAAAGCCAACTTTTCCCAGTCATATATACAAATGATCCTTTCCACAGGAGAAATCTTCTGTACTGAAGTGTATAATCCAAAATAGACCTGATGTATTTAATTATAATTTCAAAAATAAGTATCCCAAGAATGTAATACTTTACAATGTGCAGCAGAATTCCTGTGTTATGTCATGATATATCTGTTGGCATGGGAAATGTGAAAATGACAACTAACAGATTCTTATGAAACCTTAAAGAGTTAATTTATTTTGAGTAAGAGTGGTTAGAATGTAATGTACAGTATTATTCTTATTTGGCAGGTAGAAGTAGACATGAGTCACAATCTGCAAGCTTTTAAAGTGCTATGTACCTTTCTATGATTTCATATAATTTCCCAGGTGCTTCTGGGGCTTTTTTTAAAAAAATCCATAAAATATCCCAATATTTTAGAGATCCGTCTTCTGAGATCTTATACACAACTACTGAAACCTTGCAATTTAATCTTGATGCAATCATATATGAACTTGGCCATTGTTACTTTGTAAGAAATGATTTGGGTTGGAGAAAGTATCTTGAGGTGTCAAAATCCTTTAGCACTTAAGTTGGAAACTCCTGTGTATGACACAATGATAAAAGTGAGGCCCAGTGACTATGAAATGCCAACTGTTCAGTGACAATTCATTAGGCAAAGCAACAATTTGCAGCAGCTGCAACTGTTGATCACACAGTCGTTCTGGCATTTCTTCATTAATTAACTTCTGTTGTGGGTCAGAAAACCATTATCCCCATCTCAGCATGAATGGATAGAGTCAAACTCTTCAATAATTTCTAATTCAGTAGTTTCATGCTAGAGTCTGCTTTTGACATCTGCCAAGGAACCCCTAAATATCCTCAGGGACTTCCCGGACAATGCAGAGAATACAGGATCATTTTCGGAGGCTATGCACAGTTTACAAATGGCAGAGACCAGGCCTTTGGGCCTTATCATGATCTAATTAGCTTCAGCACTACAATACACTCAACACATTTTAGTGTGGCCACACACTGTGAAAAAAGATCAATATATTCCAAATTAAGTTACTGATATTCTCATCGAGGAGCTCCTAATAAGAAATTTAAAGTCACTGTTCTTGTTTATTTCTTGTGGCAGTCTAGAAGACACTTTTTAAGCATACAATTCAATAAGTGCATTGCACATTTTGATTCGTTCCTTCCAATAGAGGATATTTTTATAATGTGGCAAATAATGAATTACTTTTAAAGGGAATAATGTTAATTTATTATGTCATATCTTGGTAAGAAAGTCATCCATAGAATTTTGCCAAAGAATAGAGAAAATTTGAAAATCTGGGAATGGAATTTTTTTCATAACTGTAATAATTTGTAAAATATTAGTCTTTTCTAATCCAAAGTTTTACTATGTAGTGTCATAAACCCTCTGCAGAATTACAAAGGCAAAGAAAGATTGAGGAGAAAACATTCTTTTTCCGCTTTTGCTTTCAGACAGAATGTAAAATGCTTTAAACCGAGTATCCTGAAATGGTTTTGAACATGCATTTGAAAACTTATTTTTGCTATTAATGTTACTTGGAAATATTAAGAGGAATATGTACTTGATTTATTTATTTTTAAATTCTTCATTTGACAAGGCACTCAGCTATATTGTATCATAGGTTTATTGAATATAACCGTTCAATATTTTTACACAAATATTCTGCACTACAGAGAGAGATTGGAACAGATGATTAACACTTGATCTTATTGTTGACAGTGTCAAGAAAGATGCTATCCGCTTTTTTTTTAATTTTTGCAATAGATGTATGGTTTTGTATGAAACTGTATTCTGCCAGAAGATACACATATTGAGTGTGTGTAGTATAAGTGTGTATATTTCTTTGTGTGTAGAGTAGACACACAGACACAATACATACATACCTCCCCCCAGCTATTCAGCATTTCTCTTAGGCCATCATTCTAACAGTTATGATGAATAAATATTAGGAATTAGGAAGTTATTAGGAGAAATAAACATCCTATTACCAATTCCCCTAGTTATTCATCCTCTTCCAGTAACACAAACCTCACTTAGTGAGCAGTTACTGACAGATGTAATTTATTCTTCAGTGCCATGCAAAAGTTGTTGTTTGTTCCTTTACTAAGACAAGCTGAGCTACCTACAGATACGATGAACCTGCCATAACTGAATACCTCACCATCGAGTTGTCCTGACAATCTGGAGAAGCAGATATTCTTCTGCTAGTCTCTGGAGAACAAAAGTGAAACCCCATATATCACTTTTGTGATGGGCCTATTTTCATCACATCCTGCCACTCCTCCTGAGATTTATAGGTCCCCACTTGGCATTAATGTTGCTAAGCCACAGTCTGAGTATCACAAAATGTTTTTGATTGGAGAGACTGGAAGCTTTCCTGATTTAGCATATTTCATTATGGTAGTATAAGAGAAGTCATTTCTTCTCTGAGCTTACAGCATATTAAAATAAACTATTAACAAATATAATTGTCAAAAGTATTTTTCAGGTGCTGTATTTAAGCTGAATATCAAACAATCACAATGTAATTTGAATGTTTACATAATGTTGCATATCTATTTTTAAGAATAGGCAGCAATCATGTAAAATCTCCTTGGAAAATTAGACCAACTATAAATTAGAAATACATTGGATTATACTGTGACAATATAATTAAGTAGAGGTTGTAAATTAAAGATAAAATCATATAAATCTAAAAGGATGCAAATGATGATTTTATAAAAATTATAATTTTTTTCTACAGCAGGCAAGATTATACAGCTAGGTTCATGTGTATTAGATTTGATGTAATGCAGCCAGTATAAATGCAGGACAAACTAAACATATAAGCAAATGGACCAGGATCAGTTTTGAATTGCAGTAAATGCAAATAAATAATGCCAACTGTATGTAATTTTGTGCCCAAATGCTGCTTTGAACAGCCATCGCTCCTTTTATGGCAGCTGCTTGTGTTGGTACAGTATCAGTAGAGGTCACATCAACTTGATTGTGAAATGCTAAAAAGGAATGCAACAGCTAGTAGTGGGTCCCCCACCTGCCTGCTCTGATTGCTGGAAGCAGTTATCTGTCTGGACTCTGACTAGATTGAAATATGCATATTTTCTGGAGTGAGTGAGAGAAGCAATCTTCTGAATACCTATCTTTACGCACTGGAGTTCTACAATAAAGAGGTTGTTTTGCAATGCCTATAAAGAAAATGTATTCTTTGAAAACCATTAGTGTGAGATCATTGGGCCATCTTTGTATAGGCTGAGTGTTTGCTTCATCAGACAATGCTATTATGGGCATGATGGAAGAATATTCCTAGTGTATAGATCTTTACTCACCATGTAATAAGGCTGCCTAATGAAATGAATTTTATTCAGACCATGTCTGTCTCACAACGCTTCAGCAAAAGATGATACATCAAAAGGTTCTTTTAGAAAATGCATCACACAAAGATCTGAAATATTGCTTATGATGTTTAATTTTGTAATAATTCATGGGATATAATATATCTTTACCTATTCTCAGGGAATGAATCTTACAGGCTCATTACAAAAGCTGTACTATTGTCCCTAAATATTACCTTTCTTGTTGAACTGTAGCTAGGATATGCTGCAATCTGCATGTTTAACCTTCATGGAATTGTGCAGACCTTGTCTTTTAATTTTTCCCTCATTTATTGTGCTACTATTATTGAGCTAGATTGCTGCATTTAATTCTTCAAAATTGGGTATAGTTGAAAAGTGTCTGGGAAGTCAGTGACATTATTTGAAATAGAAAAGCTAAAGTTAGATTCTATTTAGTTTTTAGTTTTCCTTTTATTAAAGAAGTTATTTATCTAAATTAAAATAACCCTATCTACGTATTTGCATAATATTCCTATTCAAATACTCAAGAATAACCTGATTATTGAGAAAACAGAAATAGAGAACAAGCCGACTAAAGCAAGATGGCTTCAATATGAAGTAAAGTACCAAATTATGTCATTTTATATATCGAAGTAGGCATGGACCATGTTTAATTCTGATATTGTGAACAACATTACAGAAAAAAGAGAAATAAATTATATGTTACACATTGATGCAAATGAGGAAGAGGAAGATTATACCTAATATGTGTTTCACTTTTTTCTGCCCTCCTTTCTCTTCAATAGGGATATTGGTATTAATAATATTATTTGTCAGTATGGCATACAATAACAAATGTTTTTCATAACAACCCTGTGAATTAAATTAGACTAACAGAAGGTGATGCCCTGAGTCTCTGGATATGTGGATATCCAGAGCATCTTCTTGTATTATAGCTTTCTAGAGTAAACAATGTTATTGATGATTTGTGTAGTGAAGACAGTTTCTGGATGCAGAGTCCAAGTAATAAAGAAAATAAAGGAATACCCAAGGAAACTGGACCCAAATTCATGGAATGAAGCCCCGATAGCAATTTCTTTTTAGTACAAGAACATTTTTTCAGGGAACACACTATGCCTCTCTTATCCCCAACCACTCCTATTCCTTTCTTGATTTAGAGAGGCTAATTCAGGAGAAAGATTTTCACTATTGTATTTTTAAACTGGGATGGGCAAACCTCTCGTTCCAGCAATTGTTTTGGCATCTCCTGGAGCCATTTCATTAGTAAGTACAGTGGTACCTTGGTTCTCATCGTTAATTGGTTCTGGGAGGCATGATGAGTACCAAAAACAATGAGTACCAAACAAATTTTTCCCATAAGGAATAATGTAGTGAGTCACAAGGCAACGGACACCAGCAAGTTCTAGCTTGTGCATTGACTACCAAATAACAATGAGTACTGGGACAACATTTTCACATCAAAATGCATTGAGTGCATTTGCATTTGATGAGTTTCAAAGAAGTTGAGTACCAAGGTAACACTGTATTAATTTCTGGTAGTTTTGACATATCACAATTTTGGCATAGTTATCAAATACATATACAGAAAATGCATACCTGCCAAATTTCCTGTCACAGAAAGTTACGCATCTCTATGGACAAGCAGAAATCTGTACTGATCTTTTTACAAGATGCCTGGAAATCAATCAATGCACATGGTCACTTTAGAAAGAAGCAGAGACTGCTTCAATAACACTTCGCCAATATTTTTTAGGTAGAAGACAAAATGTGTATTTGATAAATATCTCTTTGAGCAAATGTTGCAAAACATTACTTAGATGTAAAAATATCTTAAGGTAATATGCAATTATGACCATATCCAAAATGGTGCACTTATAAAATCATTTATGCACTCATTATCTCGCATCAATTTTAATTGCATAGTGATTTTTAGCCTGTATTTTTATTCTACCCCCTTCTTTGATAATTGTTGATGATTGTTATCAGCAAAGGAATCAATTATCTTCAGTCTACCTTTATTAACATTTGCGCAAACAAATTATAACTAAGAATCAAGATGAATCAGGCAATAAAACTATATAAAAATAGAACCTGTCTAAAAGCCAAATATCATAGGATTCATTTAAATAGTGACTTCAGGATTAAGGCATTTTTATTAGAGTCCCTGAGAGCCTGCTTAAGTTTAATGTTGATGCTACAAAAACATTTAATTACTGTACTTCCTTGTTTATTATGACTTTCCAGCATCTCCTTCTGTCAGTGAAAATTGTTTTCAAGCAGAGCTCCAAGCAACAGAGTGAATGGGCTATTTCTTACCACTTGCCCCTGCAGCCTTCAATACAAGTTATCAAACTTTTTCATTGAATCCTCCATCTTTCTAGAAAACAAACTTTTTTTTTTGATGGGAAAATGGTGGTTTGAGGTGGGGAGCTAGGAACCTGCAGGAGATCAATTTGGCAAGGCACGTGATCTTCCTCATTCCATCAGTGAAAATGTTCCACTTGATTAGAAGACTGTTATGGATGGGAGAAACTCTTTTGTCTGTTGAAGGTATGACTGAATCCAAATCTTTGACTAGTGATTCAGCTCATCTACTCATCTATTAAAAAAGTAATTCATACTTTTTAATCCAAATACAAAGTACTGTATGCTACAATTTGGAAAGCAAAACACATATGTACTGCTGTTGGCTCAGGAATGAAGACTGATTCTAGATTGATGCTTTCCTCTGTGTTTGATAGAGAATAGTCTGTTTAAATGTCCATGTAGGTACTTTTTATATCCAAGTTTAAGTAGAACTAAAATATAAATTGGTTGAAGACTATGATTAGGATTGCAATTTTATGGGTTCATTCTTAACAGCATCTATTACAATATATTGAAGCTCCTTAAAACTTTCTTCATCAGTACCCAGATCCACTTATCAGACAGTCCTTATTTAAATGTCCCTGTTATGATTGAGTAATGAGTCAATGTGTTGTTACCCAAAGAATAAACACTTTTACCCAATTTTGAGAAATTTATCCAGGTTTGAGAAACACTGCCTTAAGATGTTGAAACATAGAGTTGCCTTGTTAGTCCCTTCTCTTTTGGAAAAAGCTTAGTTCATTGTTGGTATTTACATCCACATTATCCTTAGCTATGTTGTAATTTCTCAATCTATTTAATTTACAAAGGAATAGTTTTTGGATACAAAAATTACAGAAAGGCATATTCTATGTCAGATCTTTGTTTCACCAGTCAATAATTTATTCATTGTAAATTGGAACAAATTCTGAATATTGTAATGCTATTGCAATGGAATCTTGAGATATTCTTACTAAATTCTATTGAACCATTTATCATATTTTCAGAATACACTGGATTGACATTGTATATGTTAGTAAATATTTTAATTTGTGCTTTTTATTGGAAAAATCCTTTAATTACCTCTTTGGAATAATAGCAAACTATATTGTTGGAGTGTGTCATTGAATTTTTAATTGATCTGTTAAAATGAATAATGAATGTGTTATATTACTTGCAAAATGTGCATCATACATTTTATTATTTTGGTACTATGTTATTGTACAATGCCTATTATTTTTTACACTCTATTGTTTAAATAGTTTAGGGCAATGAATATTTAATGAAAGAAAGAAATTATTAATCTTAATTGTAGTTTAAAATATCTGTGTTAATAAATTAGGCTTCTTATCCACAGTTGAGTATAGCAATAAAAAATAGCTGTGAATTGTATCAGTGTTAGAACAAATGTTTTAGTCTTAGGTTGATTATTAATATTAAGATCACCACTCTATTATTATTTAATGTTGTTTCTAAATATATAGATACATATAGACATAAACAGAGGTGAAATCTAGTCGGTTTGCACCGGTTCAGGGAAACCAGTAGGGAAAATTTTGATTGGTTCGGAGAACCGGCAAATATCACCTCTGGCTGGCCCCGCCCCTGCCTACCCGCTCACCGCTCG
>JANHFL010008746.1:52886-63969 GCA_032468155.1 Oxyrhabdium leporinum
CAGTGGAAAGTTACAAGAAACCATTCCCCCTCTTCCTCCCCTGGAAGAATGGCAGATACACATTTGGGGATCTGACAGGGAGCATGCTGGCTGGGGAATTCTGGGATTTGAAGTCCACAGGTTTTCAAGCTGCCTAGGTCCAACACCCCTTAGTTCTATGCCATTTAAAGCATTTAAAGCCTTAGAAGTGATAACCAGCAGTGTGCATCGCAACCAGCAGCCTACTGGGAGCCAGTGCAGCCCATGATGTAAGGGGGGAGTACCCATGCCCCTGCTTTGTGGACTGCCATGTAGCTTCCAGATGATCTCCAGGAGAAGCTCTGCGTACAGCTTACCGATGGAGAGTATTTGTAACTCAGGGATGAAACGAGGGAGTCCTTGGTGCTCTCTCAACTCCATTGTTTTCTTGCAGACGTTTCATGACCCAACCAGGGAACGTCATCAGTGCCACTGATGGGTCATGAAACGTCTGCAAGAAACAACCAAACTCAAGAGAGCACCAAGGACCCTACATACAGCTTATCGCAGTATGCCAACGAAGAGTTGTACATGGCAAAAGTTAACTCCGTTTCCTCCTTGGCCCATACCCAAATTATTGATCCCAACCAAGTCAGAACTCTGAGACTGGAACTCTTCTCAAAGATTCTCTTTATTGGGCACATCATATTGGGCACGTTCACACGTAAAGACAACTCTAAATATTTCCCGTGGTTCAGTATAATTAAAAGAGTAAATGATTTCCTTCCCCCAAGTGTCACAGATCACGTTGCCCAACTGGGTAATGGGCAGCCTGTTCAGGCACTCTCCTCCTTTCTTGCTCAGCACTTGTTGAGATGACCTTGGCTCTATCAGCCTCTGCCTTTGTTGTGTCTAGCACATCGTAGAATGGCACTGTAAACCTCCTACCCACCCCCCACATCTGTGTGGCAACTGAGAAAGGGGGAAAATAATGCTTCAGCCAGAGATGTTTTGAAAGTCGACACCCTATTTTAGTATGTAAAGCAGGGCCTTTTTTAAAATGAATGCTTGAAAATGACTGCATAAGGCCAGCAAGCAATTAAAGGCCATTTTCCCACTCCAACGAGAGTCCCTAAATACTTTCTCTCTTAAGATGAGCGCTGCCTTTAGTCCAACTTAGAAGGAGATACATTTGGCTGTCTGAAGGCAAGCGAGCGCCTGTAAACCACCACCTTACCTGGAGATTGAATGTATCGTCTGGAGCCCCTCTCTCTGCTGGAAGACCTTCGAAACGAAGAGATGGGGTTATAAGGCCGCCATGGAGACCTTGACCTGTGTCTGAAATTAGGCAGTGGCCGTGGACTTCGACTTCTTTGCCTGCTTGACCTGTGCCTGGGACTCCTGGATCGGGACCGAGTTCGACGTCTGGCATGCCCAGAACTGGAGCGCCTCGAACGCCTGGGGCTAATGCTGGCCGAACGCCGCCTGGGTGTGCTGCTTTCATTTCTGTCGCCCTCGCGCCTATGGACAAAGAATGATACGTATTGCCTGGTGGCTTTGGTTTAACGTGAAACTACCCTAATTACAGGGAGTCCTCACTTAACACCTATTCCTTCAATGACCGCTTGAAATTATGACGGTGCTGAATAACAAAGCAGAGGGACCTTGCAAGTCTTCTAATCCAACCCCCTACTCAAGAGCAGGGGACCCTAAGTCATTCTGGACAAATGGCTGTCCAATCTCTTCTTAAAAGTTTCCAGTGATGGAGCACTCACAACTTCTGGAGGCAAGCCGTTCTACTGATTAATGGTTCCTAAACTGTCAGGAAATTTCTCCTTAGTTCTAGGTTGCTTCTCTCCTGGATGAGTTTCCACCCGTTGCTTCCTGTCCTGCCTTTAGCCGCTTTTGGAGAATAGGTTGACACCCCACCCCACCCCATTTCTATGTAGCAACCCCTCAGATATTGGAAGACTGCTATAATGTTGCCCCTAATTCTTTTCTTTAGACTAGCCAAAGTCAATACCTGCAGCTCATCCTTTTTTTTCCACTAGACTAGGCAAACCCAATTCCTGGAAGGCATCCAAGTCATGGTTGTCCCAAAGGTGCTTTCTTCAAGAGGCAACTGGAAAAGGAAAACCAGAAAGTCTAGTTGCCTCTTGGAAAAAAAAACACCTTTGGGCCAATTCCTGCAACTGTCCTTCGCGTGCCTTAGCCTCCGTTTCCCTAATCAAGGGCCTGATGACCAGCAGCTCAGCGTTCTGGCTGCTGCAGAGCACGGGCTGTTTATGTGAACAAAGTTCACCCCCCCCCCACATTTGCAACCATCTTTCAATTACCCACCTACCCGCTGCCCCCAGCTGCCCCCATCACCCAGCCTCGCCCACCACACAGCGCACTGTGCTGCCTGCCCCCGTTGTGCCGCCTGGGGCCTGCTTCGTGCTGCCTTCTTCTGTCCCTCTGTGCCACCGAGGCTTCTCTCGCACCCCAGCCAACTGATCCTGCAAACCAGGACCTCTGTTTTCCAAGGTAGCCCTGGGGGAGAAAGGACCCCAGTTGTGCCCTCAGGAAAGCCACTTTCTTTGGCAAAAGGAGGTCCTGTCTGGCAGGCAGAGGCTCTGCCTGGAGCACAAACAGAGGCCCTTGCCAGGGCACGAAAGAGGACCTGGTAGCAGCAGTGGGGAAGGAGGTGCACTTTTGCAACCTTGTCCGGTAACAACTGCCATGCAACCGTTACGATTTTTAAAATCATTCTCTTCATTTATATGCCATTAATTCACTCAAATGTCTTTGGGAATAAGCAACAGGCCTTGAGTTGCCTGTGAACGAGTAGATGGCAAATATAAATTTTCCAAACAAGCAAATAAACTAACAAACAAATGCCATCACATTCCAAGAAAACATCACGTAAGCTACCTTTTTGGTGATGAATGGGATTCTGGATTCCAGTCAGGATATCTATTTCAAAGATAGAACCATTAATACAAGAATCCTGGAAGCTTTCGTATTCTTTTCAAAATGTATTATTACCTTGAACCCAGTTGGCCCCTTCGAGTACCGTCCCCATTTTCACTGTCTGCCTAGCTGTGTTTCCTGCAATGTTCTCACCGCATGCATGCTGAGCTTCAGAAAGCTTTCACCACTGCTCCAAACTATTAGCCCAGATGCTATACAACTGTTCAATGTTAGGTTGAGTATTTGAACTCATTCCTTCCTACTGGTCCTACAGTTACAGGTCAGTATTTTGGCAAAACAGATCCACATTTTGCAAGGTTTGATTTAACTTCACAATAGTTTTCTACTGACATAAGCGTCTGGCCTGTCGGTGAACCCCTGGCTGATTTACATGTTGGCTCCACTTATGTGAAAAGGATCCTACTTTGATTTCTCCCCTCTTCCTATGACCATGAATTATCCCAGGCATTGTAGGGGAATCTTCCTTGCTTATCCTCATAATGTCCCATTAATCACATGCCCAAAGAATGGAACAAACCCTTTCAGAGGACTCATGCTGCAAATCACGTTCCAATGGATTTCATTCAAAAACAGAGCGGGAGCAATGATGTAAAAGTTTCACTGCATAAATTATGGTTTGCTTAATGCAAGTATTAACTGAAGTGTACTTGTTAAAAAAGACGGGGACCCACGGCACCCACAATTTAGAGAAATCAAATAAAAACTCTTACTGTTGGCGTAGTTGGCGGCAGCTTTCAAGGTGTGTGGAAGAATTCTGATGCAGAAGCCAATCCTATAGAGTACAAGCAGCCAGGAGCCAAGATTAAACTATGGACTGGGATGATCACCAATTAATACCTTTACTTTGTTCCAGGAAGATAAAATAGATAGATCTGTTCACCCCCTCCACCAATGATCGTCAAAGCAACCCTGTGGCTCACGCTCGGTTTCTCCTAATTTCAGGAATTCTCCCATTTCTTCTGCGAAGGTGGGAAGGCAGCCTGCCAAGCCCATCACAGCTCAGCCACACGCTGCACAGGAAAGAGCCTGGCTGGTTTGACAAGTACCTGACCTGCAATTTTATGCAGGCTCAAAAGAAACCATTGTACTAATAGAAACGCTGCAATTGCCAGAGAGAGAGAGGCGGAGGGAGAGAGGGAGGGAGAACAGGCACTGCTGTCCTCGGGATGCATTCCGGTCCTCTGGATAGGAGCAGCAACGCCTGGGGCTTCGTGGCTGGCACAGAACTACAGGACGAGTGGGAAAGTGGGGGAAATGTGGCATTTTGGACACATTAATGATGTGTGTCCTTTGGGCTACTAGGAGCACCCTACCTTGATCTGTGGAGCCCCAGGAAACATTAGCTTCCATGTTCCATCATGATGATTATCAGTTATTGTCAATTCATCCAAATCACAAGGTTTATGTCAAAAAGCTCCAGGCAAAGTCCTCCTTTCTGACTTCCCCAGAACTATGACATTCCCTTTCTGGGATATCTCACAAGACATCCCATTTCAAGTGGCGTCTCCTACCCAAATGGCATTTATTATGAGCATCATTTCTTTTTTAAAAAAACAACAAACACTTAAAAACATGCTTCGCTGGCCGCCTCTTTTAAATAAATGCCCTCTTAAGATAAGCAGCAGCTTATACCTGAATGTGGGAGAACCAAAAATAAAACCAGTAAATTTATATTGCCATTTTGCTTGGCACAGACACCAAACAAAACATGTAGAAAGGAACTCGGGATCCATTAGCTGTGTTTAAGACCAAAAGAAGAATAACAAGCCACTTTCACACACAAAGCTGACCTATCCCAACTCAGTGGGCTCCAAGGAAACCTACATTAGATCTGCACCTGTTTATTCCCAAAGATTTTGAAAGCTTTGTACTCTCGGATTAGCAATGGGGTCTGTCTTGTAAAATCCATACTTGTGAAAGAAATGAGCACTAATCCTGAACCTCGCTGACAAATGTAAACACATTATTAAGCTACTGAACCCGGTCAATTTACTTCAGATTATCTGAGCCCAGACCGACACTTATAAAATACATTGTATTTCAATCCTACGGTTTAGGATTTGAATATCCGATAATGTTTAACATTTTAGAGCGCGTCTGGCACTCTGACTGATGTAAACGAACATCCTAGGCTGCGAGAACGTTATATGCCTGCATGTATGTACAAATGAAAGCCAAAATAAATACTAGCGACTTTGTCTATCAAATCTATTTTAAGAATTATTAAGAGGCTGAAAACACAAATTTTGAAAGGAAAACTAGAACTAAGCTTGGATTTGTCGCTATTTTGTCTAAAGGACGGCATTATTATATTCTATTTTTTTATGGCCATGTGCCAAAAATAGATTCTAAAAACATCTGCAATGATGCTCTTTAGTTCCTGTTTTATCCACCCCTTGAACCGTCAAGCAATGAAAAATATTGAGCCTTAATAGTGCTTTAAGGAGAAAAAAAATGTAGCTATGCTGGATGGAGATACCAGACAGGGCCTGGTGGAATGATAGTTTACTGTTACGTGTTAAGACGTATGGCTAAATGTTAGAAACCTTAACCCTCCACTGCCATTCTCCTAAGCTAGAGAGGTCCATGTATCTCAACCTTCCCTTGGTTTGCCGTCTTCTACATATCCTCCAGCTATTTTGTTCTTTTTCAGTGGCGTGTGATTTCTGGAACCCAACACAGTATTTGGTATGTGCACCTACCAGAGATTTTCATACGGGGATTGGGCACATTGAAAATAATTTGCTTAACAGAGAACCAACACAGTAAGCAAGCAAACATAGGCAGATAACATTTATGCACAAATTGTGATCAGTGAATCTGACGGTCTCACTGCAGTACTAAAAAGTCTTTGAGATTGGTCCAGAACATTTCAGAGGCATATGCAAAATTACTGAAATCAGAGAATAGGCAGGTTAAAACCCACCAAATCTGAACAGATTCCAGGTGTGACCCAAGGTGCTCCGGATTTAACCTGGCGGAGTAAAACTTCAAATTCCTAAAACAAGTTAGCTCTAAAGCATCATTCTCCAGACTCCAGATAATTTAAAATGTGCTGGGATTTCAGCTGCCATCCCCTCCAATCAACATCTCCAAGTTTATGCTCTTTAAACAGAAGCCTAGGCATTAACCTGGGAAGTACTATTTTGTATTAAAACCTCGTATGGCTTGAAAGGAGCGTGACGGAAAAGACGGGGTGTGTGTGTGGGGGGGAAAGCATGCAATCCAACGCTGTTTGGACAATGGTAGCTAAATGTCTAACTATTGCTGCCGCTCTCCTTTAGGAACAGACAGTAATTGAAAGACATTTGGATCAGACACTCCTCCTAACTTCCGGACATTTTAAAAGAATAAAACACGCACTTGTATAAATATCCATACAGTGACCTCCAACAGAGAGATAACATGTTCTGTGTAAATTATGTAATCCGACGGGGGGAGGGGGGATTTGACTCACCTTCAAATGTCTACATTCTACATTACAGAGAGAACACATGTGTGGAAATATTCTGGGAGACGCAGCGTAATAATCATTCATCATTGAGGGAGTCGGCAGCCTCTTCATTTTCTGGGCATCCGTCTTGGAAAAAACCGGCAGCCAAGAGGCCTTCACGACCCCAAAGGGAGACTTGATAGGCCCTTCGATCTCTTTCCGGAAAGGTTTCTCGGCAGGAGCCGGCTCAGGGGGAGCACTAGGGCTCGGTCTGGCTTCCTCGTGAATCCTCTCACGCCGGTTCATACCCCCAAGCATTTCAGGTGCAAAAGGAGGAGGGGGGTGAGTAGGAGGAGGGGGGTGAGGAGGAGGAGGGGGGTGAGGAGGAGGAGGAGGAGGAGGCGGTGGCCCCTGGTTCATAGGTGACATCATGGGCCGAGCTACAGACGGGGGAGGCAAAGCTTGGCGAACAGGTGGGATGGCAGGCCGAGGCAGGGGTGGTGCCACAGGCGGCATGATGGGCTGGACTGCCGGAGCCACCCCGGTTCCTGCGGCAGGGGCACACAAGCCGGGCATCTTGTTAGGCGTGTCCATGGGGAAAAAAGGCGGGGTGCTTGGGGTGCTTCTTTGGAATCCCATCTGCCGGATTAATTCCTCCACGGCGTTCATCTGTTTGCTGGTTATGCCGGCTGGCGGGGTCTGCTGGGTCTGGAATCCTTTCAGGGTGTCTTTAGGAGGCCCCTCCGAGCCGTAGACCTTCACCTCCAGGGGACCTTCATCGTATCGGTATTTGCTCTCGTGCCCATAATCGATGACTTTGCTCTTGACCAGGGAGCCGCGGCTATCGTCGCTGCGGAAGGTCTCCTTCTCGCTGCTCTGGTGAGGCACCTGCTGAGTCATTTTCCTCATGCGGATATCCCTTAAAATCAAAGGCATGTTTTCAGGGGTCAGCTGATCGTCCGGATAACGACTAAGCTCCTCCAGGTCTTCGTTGGACAATCCAAAGCTCGCCAAGATACTTGAGGCGCTCTCGTTGGTGTAGCGGCTTTGGACAGTTGGGGGATAGTCTGCCATCCTTCCTGGGATGGGCTGACTCTGGCTATTACTTCCAGGGGGAAATGGGCTGTCCCAGTGAGACCCGCATCCTTCCATCTTCTGCTGCTGCTGCTGCTGTTGATGCTGCTGTTGATGCTGCTGCTGCTGTTGGTGCTGCTGCTGCTGTTGGTGCTGCTGCTGCTGCTGTTGGTGCTGCTGCTGCTGCTGCTGTTGGTGTTGGTGCTGCTGCTGTTGGTGCTGTTGGTGCTGCTGCTGCTGGTGCTGTTGGTGCTGCTGCTGCTGCTGCTCCATGCTCAGTCTCTCTGACACTTGTCTCGGATCCATCCTGTGTGGGGGCCCCTGAAGGTTTGGCCTTGGGAATCCTGCCCTCATGTCTGATCCCATGAACCTTTGGGGCATTCCATCAGAATTAGGTGGGAAGTGCCTCGGAAGACCACCTGGCCCAGGGCCCGGCCTCTGGAAAGGCCCGCGCGGGATTGGATCAGGCATGCTGGGTCCCCTTGGCCTTGGCGGCATGTTTCCTCTAGGGTTAAACATGGCTGCTTTCAGGAACGCCTCATTTAAGAAAGGAGGGGAGGCTACAGAATAGTTGGAAGCAACCGAGTTCAACTGATGAAGAGCCAGCTGGGTCTTAATCTGAGCCAGCTGTAAAGGAGGCAGGCCCAACAGAAAGGGGCTGACAAGGCCAAGGTTCAGAGAATTATTCACAAGAGGTGCAACATTTTCCAAGAACACCATAAAGCTGAAAGTTAAAACACAGAAAAGTTAATTACATTTATTTTTTAATCTACTTCTTAAAGCGGTTTTACTTTTAAGCATATTGTTGGGAAACTTTGTTTCCTTAAAAAAAAAAATTATTCATTCAGCAAAGTGGTTGCTTTCAGCAATTCCCGATTTGTTCGTTTTACTTCCGCGCTATGTACTTAAAAGTCTAAAGCTGGGTTCACGCATCACAGAAACAAAGTTTGTGGAATCAAGCACAGGGGTTGAGTTCACATGGCTGGCTAAGCCAAAACCAAACAAATCACACTGCGGCCACCCAGGGTCGCTTTGGGTAATAAGATGGGAGATATATAATAAATAAAACAGCTAATACATTGTGTGCAGCCTAAAAAAATCTTCATATTCAATTCAATTGAACGAGAGGTTTCAAACACTGCAACTTTGGTTATTTTACCAAACAACACATCGCATCAACCGTTACCTCCAGCGCGGTAGCAGCGATATTCAAGCAACACTAAGCACAGAACTATCGGTCAATCATGTGATTAGATACCTGCCGGGCATTCTAAAAAAGAGAATATTTCACGAGAGTTACTTTCCTTTTGTCATGCTGTGTTTTGTACTGAACTGGGGAAATACAGCAATATATTGAAAGTGGACACAGCAAGGAAGGAAAGCAAAGGGTATCTTTCCATTTATCTGCCTTCTATTCTGGCATGCTTTGCTCCCCGGCAACTACCACAGTGGCCAACTTTTTCCATGATGGCTCCGCAGTATTGGGGAGGGGGTTTTTCCCCTCCATTCTGAGATAACACCTGTGGTCTAAATGCTCAACACTCAAAAGCGCAGGAAGATTTATACAGATGCATTCAGTGCTTTAAATAACCTAACTACTGCAAAACATTCAGAGCCTTAAATGTCAGCTTCGGTGTTTGACACCAATACAATTATTGCAAGATGACTGTGGTATACTGGCAGCTCTATTTTGAGACTTCCATGCTGCCTTAAGAATGCAGCAAGGATGTAGAGGAGGACAAAAATCTGAAAGGACTTGGGCTATTTGTGTCAAAGTCTTGGTCTATCTTTGCATCAAACGTCGTTTCCCCAAGATTGAGCACCTAGTGCCAAGGCCCAAACTCCTTCTAAGGGGTTGACAGTGGGGCATTTTGGCTTCTGTGAGCTCCAACCCCTCTTCTTCCCCTTCAATCCAGATCCCATCACCACCCCACAAAACAGCACAGGCAGCATTTAGAGTCATCCAATTCAGTTGCTCATAGAATTCAGCTCTGGCTAACTATCAAGCTGCCTGGTTGTTGTTTTTTAAAGCCACAGAGCTTTGTTCAGAATTATTTGCAAACCGTATCAAGATCTATTCTTATAACCCAAACCAACTTTGCCCTGCCTCCACCACCACCCCCTTTCCTCTGCAACAGGCAGCAACGTCAGGTGCTTGTGTTCAGTAAGAGTTTGTTGGGTTTCAACACAGCTCTGCAAAATAAAAATTCTCAAAAATAAGAGATAAGTACAGGAACATTCACTGTGCAAGAATATTCTGCAATTCTGATGCATTTCATAAGCAGCTCGCTAAAAAGCAACAGGGAAGGGGAAGAAAACAAGCAACATCATTGATTATGAATCAAAATATTCAATGGAGTGTGGTTGATACAGATCCAAAGATATTAGTTGTCTTCTTTATACAAGTCTTTAAACAACAAATTGGAATCGGTTCTTAGATGGTTCTACATGAACTCCATGAACAATGGGTTCAGCAAGTTCTACCTAATGAGGAAAAAAAGACTTTGATCGTGCTGCTTCTGACACCGTAACCGAGCTTTGCAGTGGGAGAATTATGGAATTCTCAGAATGCTGCCTCCCATTGCCATACCTCCGAATGTGTGCTGGCTCAAAGTGACGGTACTGTGTGCCGTTAGCTACAGAATCAGCACAAGGCCTCCACGCAAAACTCAGACCACTGGTCAGGTCAGGCGCTTAGACTTATATACCACTTCCAGGTGCTGCCCAGCCCTCCCGAAGCGGTTTACAGTCAGCCTCCTGCCCCCGACAATCTGGCTCCCCATTTGCCCCACCTCGGAAGGACGGAAGGCTGACACAAACACAATAGAGCGCCCCCGCCCCAATTTTTAATTCCCCAAGCAGAAGTGGCAAGTAGAATTATACTGGTCTCTGCACCTTCTATCAGAAGAGATCGATTAAGTAGAGCGGACAACCATTTGTCTGAAATGATATAGGGTCCCCTGCTTGAACAGTGGGTTGGACTAGAAGGCCTCCAAGATCCCTTCCAACCGCTATTCTCTGTTATTAACTGCAAACCATACCTAGCGCTTAGCAGCCACAGACTGCTTCGGATTGCTCAGTCATTTTCCCGGTCAAAATCAAAATCATCTGCATTTTCCTCTCAGCCTACCCGCCCCAACCGGGAAAAAAAACAACCCAGGAGCAAATTGTGACAAGACAGATATAGATAGATCCTGGGCTGACGAATGAATAGAAAGAAACCTAACGCAGTTATTGAGCCTGACAGCAAAAGATGTACATTCGCAGAATTAATTATAGGGCTGAAAGGGGCTTTGGATGTCTTCTAGTCCAACCCCCTACCCAAGGCAGAAGTCTTTGCTTGAAGACCTCCAGGGACGGAGCAAGCCCGGAAGGCCTCGTATTGGTGGGGGGCTTTCTGAAATGCGGGCGCAAAACAAGACAGAAAAAGTGAGAGGGGCCAGGGCAGAAACCGTGAGGCAAAGAGGGAAATAAAACTGCATCAGCCAGAGAGGAGGGGAGGAGAGGAGGGAGGTCCACCTGGGCTACTTTTAAGGTCTGTGGACTTCAACTCCCAGAATTCCCCATCCAGCTTACCCCTGATATGGGCACGGCCTAAGAACTCCCCCCTTCCCCCTCCCCCCCAGCAAAAGAATGTGCCTTTTT
>JANHFL010008748.1:7493-23271 GCA_032468155.1 Oxyrhabdium leporinum
GAGTATTGCTTATAAGCTGTAAACCGCCCCGAGTCTTCGGAATGGGGCGGTATATAAATGTAAAAAATAAATAAAAATAAATAAAATAAATAAATGTTGCTAACATCCAAACAGGATGCTTTTTCCCTCTGAAAGACTGGTGGCCTTTAGTTCAGTAGGATTATAGGAGTAGCAAAAGGGATAAGCAAATGGAGGAAGCTGAATGATGAGCTGAATATAATTCCTGCTTGGCAAACTGTGCTGCTTCTGTTATAAAAATTGTACTATTTCCTTTATTCGTCTGGCAGATGCGATTGGATTGAGTCTATTTTCTGCTACAAAATTATGATATTTGGCCATACATGTTCAACAGTTGGCAATATGAACTGAAGCTCAAGAAGGGGACAGGTTATATTTGTCTAATCTTCTGACCTTAACCTGGACAAAAAATGCTATCAATGTTAGGAATGACATTGCTTTCATTGTAATAGATTCAGGTGCTAAAAACTAGAAGAAGAATATCTCTTCATTGACTCTCTAAAGTTTCTTGAGATGGTGACACTTTGATGTCATAGAAGCATTTCCCCAGGAGAATGTTGCTTTCTTCGGAAACTGTAAAGTATTCAAGCATGGCTAAGATGTCGAGCTCTTGTATTATCTAGTAAGACAGGGTCACTTCTGTGGTGGACGCCAATACATTTCAAAGTTAATGTGAGAGGTACTATAGTCATATACTGATTTGCAAATGAGACTAATAATTGTTGCAAGCCAATTCAGTAAAAATCTGGCATTGTTCAGAAGAATTTATTCTGTCATTTTCACCAAAATATAAGAAACAAAGCAGTATGAATGAATCCTAGAGATCTTAACTAAGAAGGGCACACAAGGGGGTCAGGCATTGCGCAAGACTTCTGGAACGGGTTGTGGAGGGTGTACAAGAGGCACCAGATGGGTCGAGGATGTGCAAAATACAGTACAGCACAAATCAAGAAATTGACTTTCTGGGTAAAACAGCAGGGAAGGTGCCAAATAGCAATCACATGATTGCAGGTATCTGGCAACCAGTTTTAAGTGTGAACAGGTAGCCAAATAACCAGTTCTCGGTTATGTGACTGGAGGAGGGCTGCGACAGCCAGAACTTGGAGGATCAGTTATAATCACCATCTGTTTGGTTCTGTCATACTTCACATAATTAGTGAATGAATGATCACAGGTTGAGTATATCCTCTCCTTGTTTAGCAATTGCAATCCATTCCTTAAATTAGAGGTAAAATGTTTGCTACCAGTAGGTGTGAACACGTGGCTGAGAGAGAAAGAGAGAAGCTGCAAAGATCACTGATTGCTGCAGGCTCATTCAGATAAAGCTCTCATACAGCTATGCCAGCATTACTCTCAATCTGTCAGGCACAAAATTTGATTATAAGTGCACACATTGGTTGGGATTTAAAAAAAACAACAACAACTAGTATCGCAAATAGTCTTTAAACAAGGTAGATATCTTCTTGACTGATAATCATAATCATTATCCTAAATTTCTGCAGTGAAAAAATATTATAAAATATAGAATATATATTTGTAGAAGGACCTTTGCACCCATTAATTTGCCATTCTGTTAATAAGTACCCATCTTTTACTCTAAAATGTTATTAAACGTATGTAAAATCTATAAAAATGAAAGTATACATTACCTGCAATCCCCACAAAGGTAAGCTTCGATTCACCCAAATAATAAGTGACCTGAAAAATTATAGCAACAAAGGGAATGAATTTATGTATTTATTTGGGGGGGGGGGAGAAAATCTTATCTGAACAAGCTGTTCTCCCTCCAAATCCAAATGAACATGCTGAAATTATTTTTATTTTCCTTGAATTCTTCTCATGAATTCAAAATATTTCGATTTATGAGAGAAGAGTGGGAGGGAGATACTCTAAAGTTAAGAAACCAATTAGATGTTTCAAATAATAATGCATGAAGTCTTCTATGGCTCACTTTCCTATCAAATGCTGCAATCACATCAAATGTCGTAAGTGACTAGTTTATCTTTCTATGGAACTCATTACTGTTCTTCATGCATTATTCATTTGAATAGTAGACATAAAATAGAATAGCTAGGAGCAGTTCTTATCTTTGCCCCCCCCACACACAAATGGGGGTTTTTTTTTCGTTTGTATCCTGCAAGTAACAGCTATATTCTTGTCTTTATTTTCAGAACTGAAGTGAACCATGGCTTCTTCAAATACATACATATGCAATACACATTCATACATTTTTCTATGTTCTTAGCAATTTTTCTCCATGAAATCCTGCAGATTTATATAACTTGAGGAAAATTTAAGAAATAGTCACGGTCATGTATTGGAATAATGGTAATGAATGTACATTACTTCAGTTGTGAGACACAGGTCTGCCATGATGTGGGGGAAGAGTTTATTTAATTGCTTTGTTCTCTCAGTACTATTTTTTATTTTTATTTTTAAAAACATGACAGAATGTCTAATAGACCCTGAAAACAGAGAGGAAAAAACAGGGTTGGTTTTGCTGCAGTATATCTTGTAAATATAGCCAATGTATAATCTATGAAGCATTTCAGTGTGACTAATCAAAATAAAATTTCCTTCTTGATATAGAATCCAGAGTGCTTTCATATTATTACTGAAATATTTGTAAATTCTAAATTTAATTTACTTAAGTTTGTTTCAAAATATTTCTTCCTACTGACATCGGGCTTCAGTTCATTTGAGGTAACTACAATCAGCTAGCTACCCATTTTGCACAAAGGACAGCTCCTGCTAATATCAATAAGTACATTATTTAGAAAAAGAACCTAATAATTTAAATTAAAAACATTGATTTGCTGCTATAAACACATCCTTAAACTTACCAATCTATCTCTGCAGAAATGTTGTTTTGACTGGAACATCCCTGGTTTAATTCCTTGCTAGCAGACATCCAAATGTAAAATCCATTTTCATTTAGAAAACAGTGTAATATCGTAACGAAATATGTTATGAAAAAAAAGAAAGCCAGACAAAATCATTAGTTTGTTATAATAATATTTTAAAGGGTTGTAAAATATCATGGAGGTTACAATTTTAAAAAATGAAAGATGATAAATCAGGTGAGGGTTGCTTGGTTATTGAAGAAATATATTGTCAAATGTATTGTATTTTAAAACAACATTTTAAGATGTTAACATGTGATATTTAGAACACAGAACTAAATGAACTTTTATGCAACATAACATATATAAGAACATATCCTTGCTTAATTATATATTTTTTAATATACCAAAACAAAACAAATAATAAAAACATTATATTTCAAAGGAGTTGCCATGAAGATTTTGTCTGGCTGCGAATTATGGGGATGTAACCATATAAGTCAAAGGGAGGAGTGTGGCACAGGATATCATATGGACTGTAATATCAATGTAAAAATATTGCAAATTATGTAATTAGCAGTATTACAGAATTATCATCATTGGCATGACAACATCATGATTTTGTTCACTATCATTGTAAATTGTACTGGATGCCCACAGATTTAATGAAAGGTGCTTTTCTGCTAGCAAAGTTGGTTCAACTCAATTTAAGAAAATAATGTTGTGTAACAAAGCAACTCAATATGATTTGTTCATATTCATATTGAGATAACAGATGTTTCTGAAGGGGGTCAAGGTATAGAGGGATTTCTGAGTTAAATCATACACTATTTCAAATTATATCTGAAAGCATATTGCTAACCAATACAGAGCCCACAGCAGAGTTATTGGCATGTAAGCATTTTTATAAAGGTCCATTATTAGAGATAGAGATACAGTCATAGTAACCATTTTAAATGATTCATCACTATGAAATAAATGAAATGATAAGCAGCTGGTTAACATTCTTTTTTAAAAAAAATCACGAATGTACTAAGGAAACTTCTGGTCTCTGCTTTATGTACATTATATTTTGCAATGTCCTGTAAATATTAGATATTTATTCAATTCTGCTGGAAATGAGTGGTGCAATCTATAAGTTTAGAAAAGAGCTGTAATGAGAACCCACTTTCTGTTTAAGCAAACAAAGTTGCTCTGGGATAATATTTACAGAAGTTTAGAATTATGACAAAAGTGCTTAAAAGTACAGGAAATAATAAAGGAGGGGGGCATCGTATCTAAAATCTAGCATTTGAAACTTTAATATTCTTTTTCAGTCTTAAATTTAATGCACTTTAGTAAAGCAAACAAACCCAAGCTACAATTATTCTTCCAGTTGAGGAAAATGTCTATATTAATCATAATAATGATATTCTGATGTTATGAATTCAAAGGCACAAAATTCGAAGACTTAGTATATTGAAGTCAGCCTCATTTAATTCAGCATATCTTTTAAAATATTTTTTTTAATTGTTTAGGACGTTTTGTACAAAAACATATTTCTTTAGTAATAGTATGGAACCAACCAATATGCTTGCTGAATAGAAAAATAAACATTGTCAAAGTTATTAGTAGCCCCTTTCAAAAGTAGTAACTGAATAATAATATTGGGGTATGCAAAATCATTCCGTAAACATTCACTAAACAAATATTCAAATCAACTGCTTGATTTCAAATCAAATCATGATTTATTTGACAAGAATC
Organism: Oxyrhabdium leporinum; assembly: GCA_032468155.1. Taxonomy (NCBI): domain Eukaryota; kingdom Metazoa; phylum Chordata; class Lepidosauria; order Squamata; family Cyclocoridae; genus Oxyrhabdium; species Oxyrhabdium leporinum. Next base: position 12,098 of record JANHFL010008748.1, read on the forward strand.
ATGACAAGAGGAAAGCCAACTTCACCAGAGCCATAGGCTACCAGAAGCACAGCTGTTCCAATGCTTGTTTTCTTATTTTCTTATTGCCTTTGCTGGATTTTAAAATTAGGGGCAAAGAATGCCTTTCCAACAAATTCAGATAAAAAGTGGTTCCACATCAAGATTTAATATTAATGACACCTAGAGGGATAATGTATTAAAATGCAGGTATGCAATTTTGTTAACAATAATTGTCTCTCAAAAGAAAAAAAACCTCAATATAAATAAACCTGGGGGGACGGGACGGGACAGAATCTGAACTTGTTTTCAAATTAACAGAGGCCTAAAATAAGACAACAAAAAGAAAACAGGGAAATACAAATGAACAATTATAATTTCTAAGTCTAGGGTTTAATTCAGCTTGGCTCTTGATTATAGAGCAGAATCCTATTTTTAATTATTATCGACAAATTACTTATGTTTTGGACTATATCTGGATCTTCCTTTTGGGTGCTAATCACATTAGTATCAAGACAAAGGTATAATTGGTAGTAATTTTGGGGAGGTATAGTGATTTAAACATATATTATCCTCCTGACTTTACAACTTTTACATTAGGAAAAAAATATGAATTGGAAATAGCTGCAAACTAAAAGCTATATATGTGTCAATCCCATATTTAAATATTAGAAATTTTTAAGTTAACCTAGAAAATAGCACAGCTATACACAGGAATAATAATGATATCCCTGGAAACTGTCAAGATACCTAGTAATGGGAAGATTCGTTCATACCACACTAGTTTGCAGCCAAGAGATGAAATTCAATATGGACATAACTGTCAATTTTCAAATAATTCTTCCAGTATTATTAGTTTATAAGCAATGCATTTTATATTCCAGCTATTAAAATAAACAGCTCTGGCATTCTTTGAAGAGTTACTAGGAGATACAATAATTATGGGAAACAAATATAAGACTTCATTACTAACTTTTCATTAAAATCACTGCAACTTTTAAAGAAATTCTACAGAATAAAATGTACAAATGATGTTTTTATTGGTCTGTTAGAATTATACGATCAAAAGAAATGGGAACTATAGTTAGATGACTGAGAATATTTAGATTGAGTTGTGATGCATTTCATCGAAGTGATCAAAGTAGTAAATTTCTAAAATTTAATAAAGTTCTTTGTATACAATATCTGTTTGAAACATAATTAAAATGAAGGCAAAACCAAGGGAAGGGAGATATCTCTAAAATGATAAACTGCAGAAATACCTATGTCTAATTTCTCTAGTCAAGCTAATGCTGTGAACTTCATCTGAAGCCAATCCCAAAAGTATCTTTTTCTTCCCAATACTATAAATATGTGCCCAAGACAGGCTTGCATACACAACTGTATGTTTGCACATGCCTAGGCACCCTGTTTCACAGCTACATTCCATGGATAAAACAAGGACAAGACAAAAATCCAATTAATTTTAATTGAATAAATAACAACTGGATGAGATTGTCTATACAAAGACATCACATTTCAATAAATCCCTTAAGACAGACGTGGATACACAACTGTGTTTGCCTATTTGTATAATTCTGAAGCTACATTCCAAAAATAAAAAAGGACTAACGAAAAAATCAATTATTTTTAATTGAATAAATAACTATTGAATAAAATTCTCAATAAAAAGAACTTCAGTTAAATACATTCAATACATCCTTCCCATCTGCATTTAACAATAATTCAAACCATTATTTCTTAAATATATGCACATGCACTCACACATATTTGTGAAAGATGAAGGGAAGGGGAAAAAAAGAAAGATAAAGGAGCAAAATAGGCCACTATTGAAGTGACTTGAAGAAATAACTGAGTAGGGAAGGAAAGAAAGTACACAATATTTTTTATAAAAAAATCAACAATGTTGCTATGCTTAGCAGATGCAGATGTGTATATGCATATTCTATAGTAAATTCAATGCTGCTTACTCCAGGTTAGACTGCATAGCCTTCTTTTACAATGGGTATTTCTAGGTTTGTCTCAGTTTATTCTACATGATGGTAATAGAAATGTGGAAGAAATCTTTGAGGTAATAGAGATGTCATTCTCTCCCCTTCCCCTTCCCCCATGTAGTTTGAAAAAACCCACCTCAACAGCATAATGCATGGGTGTCAAACTTACTGCATCAGGTTACGTTTTGTGGCATTTTTCCCATTCGCAGAGCTGCATTTTTCCCATTAGCCTGCATGTGATGCATCCGGCCCACGGGCAGTCAGTTTGACACCCCTGGAATAATGTGTGTTGGGTTGTGAGACAAAGAGAGGTAGTTATCAACTACCTATATACTAAAAAACAGTATGGCTAAAAAAGTGTATGGCCAAAAAAGCCAATGAAATCGTACGCTGTATTAACAGAGGAATAGATTCCTGATCACCTGAAGTGTTAGTACTGCTTTATAATACCTTGATAATGTGTAACACACTTGGAATGCCGCATCCAATTTTGGTCACCACAATATAAAAAGGGATGACAAGACTCAGAAAGAGTACAGAGAAGATCAACGAAGATGAATAAGAAGCCGGGGACTAAAACTTATGAAAAACAGTTGCAGGAATTGGATAAGTCTAGTCTAGTGAAAACAAGGACTAGGAATGACATGACAGCAGTGTTTCAATATTTGAGGGGCTGCCACAAAAAAAATGGAATCAAACTACTTTCTGAAGCACCAGAAGGCAAGACAAGAAGGAATGGATGGAAATTAATCAAGGAGAGAAGCAATCTAGAACTAAGGAAATTTCCTTACAGTGAGAACAATAAACTGTGAAATGGCTTGCCATCACTGGGAAGCTATTAAAGAGAAACTAGACTGACTTCCGGCTGACATCATGACGACACCAGACATAGAGAGCTCAGTTTCTGTGCTGGCTTCTCCTTGTCTGCGGGCTCCGCAAGGAGCCAAATTCGCCTTGGAGAGGCGACAAAGCTAAGGGGGGGGGCACTTGGTGAGGTCAGAGGAGAGATCACAATCTCCTGGTGAAATCCCAGGCTATTTCCCTCTATGCCACAATGAAGAGAAGAGGCGGTCTAAGATGGCCGCTACAAAGTTGGGACAGCGGAAAAAGACCTAAGGGAGTGCTGCAGCGAAGTAGGTGAACAGTGCTTGAAACTGGGTGAGAAGAACTTTTTATCTTATTTGAAACCCCAAAAGAATTTGCAAAAGGATCCACAACTACTTAATTAGCAGCAACCTGGCACTTTGGAAAAAAAAATACTAAATTTGAAGGAGGAATTAGAGGGAAAAAAGACAGAAAATTTGCTAAAAATACAGAAAAGACTTTTAAACTGGAAGGTGTTTTGTTGGACAGGCAGTTTGAAATGTTGGGATTATCTACCCAAAACTGACATTATTTTTAAATTGTGGAAGATTGGAAAACAGATTGAAAATGGACCAATATTGAAATTTAACTAAAGAGTGCCACCTGCTGACGAAAGGAAGAATAACATTAAAATCTTGCTTGTCTAATGTGATGATATGAAAGGAAATACCACTGAAAAGATCCCTGAGGAGTACAATATAAGATTGGGTTAATAGAGGGACTAAAGAGGTGCTGGAAGATACAAGGAGCTCTCCAGAGGAGCAGATAAATTAAGCTTGGGACATAAAGAAAATATCTGGAGTATTGGATAAAAGAGGGACTCAATAAAACTTAACAAGATGTCTCATCAAGAAAAATGGAGTGGAATTTGGGAACAGGTGGCATCAGTAATTCAAAGTACAAAAGAGACATTGACAAGACACTGCCAGGAAATCGTGAAACGAATGGAGACTGCAGATGAAGAGTTGGGAAACACAATAAAAAAGATAGTGACTTTTCAAGACGCCCAGGAAGAGGAGGAGCCAATTGAAAGAGGAGATGAAAAAATGGCACAGACAAAACAAATGGAACAAGAGGGAAAAAAAGGAGATAATAATCCAAATAAGAGGGATTGATGATATAAGCCAAAGGGAGAGTACTGTAAGGAAATTAAAAAAGAAACTGGGGAAACAAAAAGATTCTTACATGAGAGCCAGAGAGGCAAGACTAGATATTTTGCAAACTAGACAATGGAAAAAGACAGAGAAGAGAGAGAAGCTTAAAATGGGCAATCAAGATGTAGAAGCAGATAGAAATAAAGATTCAAGAGAGTAATATGGGAGACAAGCTAAGAAACAAATAATTAAAACTTTAAGGTGGCTAAGAGATGGTTAGAAAAGGGAACAGGTTTAATATAGCAGGGACACAACAACAACAAAAAAAGAAATAGAGAGATGGGATTTAGAGAAAGGGGGATAAATAAAATACATAGACATATACAATAAGGAGATGTAATAGCATGAAGAAAAATTAAAATTTGAATGATGGCATAACTAAATTACAAATTTAATATGAAGAAGTGCATATTTGTTAAATGTAATAGAGATGATTAATAATAGCCTATTTGTATTAAAAAGCATGATATGTAGAACATGGTGATTGGCATAAAAATAATTTTATAAATTGAATAAGTAATACGGTGATCGATAAGTTGTAAGTTGGTCAACAGTAATAGATATGATTGATAATATTTTATCTACACCAATATTTGCTAAATGTAACAAATATGATTAATAATAGCCTATTTGTATTAAATGTATGATATGCAAAACATGATTGATATAAAAATAATTTTATAAGTTGAATAGGTAATATGGTGAGCGATAAGCCAAATAAGCAATAATGGAAGACTATATTATATAAATTAACATTAGAATTATACAAGTTGGTTAAATGTAATAGATGTGATTGATAATATTTTATCTACACTAAAATATGAAATTTAAAATAAGGTGATTGGTACAAAAATAGCATATAATTTTATAAGTTGAATAAGCAACGTGGTGATTGATAAGTTGAATAAGCAATAATGGAAGACCTTAATATTACATAAATGTTTATATTAACATTAGAATTATATAAGTTGGTTAAATGTAATAGAGATAATTGATAATATTTTACACTAAAGATATGAAATTTAAAATAGGGTGATTGGTATAAAATGACATACTGAAACACTTAATAACTAAACAATGAAAGATGATAATTTATAAAGATGTGTAATACTATCAGAATTATACAATTTTGTTAAATGATATTAATATGATCAATATCAATTTATTTGTATTGAAAGGTATGATACCCAGGTGCCACACTGTTCACACAATGATATGTTTGTAAATATTTATAAAAAAAAAAAAGTAAGGAAGATGGCCACAATCAGGCAATTGAAGCTCTTTTATATCTGTGTTGTGCATGCAACACATATTATATAGTAGGAAAAAGGAAACATACAAAAGAATCTGGCTTACGACAATAAATTGCCACTTACGCTGGAAACCTTAGTGAATATCAGTCTGATATGATGTAATGGAATGTCTGAATGACCTTGGAGAAGAGGAGAAGAGATACAGCTTAGGAGACAATTAGACGAGAGAGTCAGGAGCCCCCAATGGCTTAGGAGTCAGAGAAAGAAATTTAGAAAGAACCCACCAGAATGTATGAAAGTGGAGGTGGAAATGTGTGCCTCCAGGCTTAGAAGGTTCTATTGACATACTGCAGCCTTACAATAAAGTAGAATCAGTTCATCTAGTTATGTTTCCTGTCTCGCTTATCTGACAGGGCTGACACCATCACAGTAATAGGAAAGTACTTGTGCTGTTTGAGAAGAACCTATTGGGTCATAGCTACAACAGCCTGTCAAAAGACACATACATCACCCAACAAACCAGTGGACAAATTAAACATTTGCAAAATCCTTCATTATTATTATTTTTTTGAGGAATGCTACTAGAAGAAATTCGAGCGAGGCTTGCAGTTTCCCACTTGGATACCAGACCAGATAAAATAGTAGCCTAAAGGCTGAAAGGAGAATGTACATCAGTAGCAGAGAAGTCTTCTCTCGGCAGATGCATTGGATACATTAGATGGGGCTGCTGCCTCTGAACACAAAGGAAGGCATCCAAAAATCCCTGAAATTGAAAATGGTGGAGCGCACTGTTTTTCAGCATGACAAAGATAAATATTAGAACATATTCAGTGCAATGATTATTTCAGAAATTCAATTCCAAACAAATACGTTACTAAAGTTCAGTCAGTTTTCATTGTCAGCCTCTGGCTTCCGGCACTGGTCTTTCTGTCTATATAAGAGAACCCTGGCTGAGTGAAGATGGCTATGTGGCCTTGTCTGAAATTCGTCCAATTGGACAGTAGGTCCTGTCAAGTTTTGTCAAGGTCAAGGGAATGGCTCCATATGGAAGTTTCACAGTAATGCAGAGCATTGCGCCAGAGGTGAGGGGTTCTAAGTGCTTTTGATTGAAACTGGACCACTGCTGGAGTACCAACTCCCAACTGCCCAGCATTGACCCTCCAATGGTCCCTTCATTGGAATTTATTGTATTAATTAAAACTTGTTTTACAGTAATTAGCATATTTTTCAGAGTATAAGACGCTCCGAAGTATAAGATGCACCTAGCTTTTGGGGAGGAAAACAAGGAAAAAAAATCTGTCTCTGCCTCTGCCTCCCAGCAATTTGCCTCCTTGCAGCAAACAGCCTGTTTCAGCTTCAGCACTGCCTGATTAGCAGAAGCAGTTGATTGTCGCTTAGATCGGCCTCCCAATGATCAGCTGTTTCAGGCTGCAGGAATCTCCATCGCCTATTGCCGCCTCCACGCGCCCTGTTTTCAGCCTCTGCACACCCCATTTTCGGCCTCCACACGCCCCACTTTCTGCCCATTCTGATCCTTGCTGCCCAGAATGAGCGGAAAATGGGGGAAGCGGAGGCCGAAAACAGGGTGCGCGGAAACCAAAAACGGGGCACACGGAGGCCAAAAATGGGGCTCGCAGAGGCAGCAATAGGTGATGGAGATCCATGCAGCCTGAAACAGCTGATCATTGAGAGGCCGATCCAAGCCACAATCAGCTGCTTCTGCTAATCAGGCTGGGCTGAAGCTGAAACAGGCTGTTTGCTGTTTGCTGCAAGGAGGCAAATTGCTGGGAGACAGAGGCCAAAGGGTGGTGGCTGGTGGGTGGGTGGGGCTTTGGCAACATTTGGTGTATAAGACGCATAGATATTTCCACCCACTTTTGGGGGTGGAAAAAGTGCATCTTATACTCCAAAAAATACGGTAAATTGTTTTATCCTACGATTTGCCATCTGGAGTCCTTCCTAAACTATAAAACAGAAAGAAGGAATAGATGTGAAGTGGGTAGATGGATGGAAGATATAGATGATCTCTCTCTCTCTCTCTCTCTCTCTCTCAGTAGTAGGTAATTAGGTAGTTATTTAGGTAGATAGGTAGATTGATAGCCATCAACATAACATTTGAAGCAAGGACAACTCAAAACATTTTGCTATCCTAGACTCTTTCCATCAAGACTATCAAGGTCAATTTGGTTTATGAAGAACATCCAGAAGTACCTAAGTCTATTCTTCAAGAAAAACACAATCACTACCACCAATGTCTAAAAACTTGCATGATTTCCCACAGATGATACTCGAGGAAGCCCCTCCATTTTATCTCCATGAAGACCGGTTCTGTTCCGAAGAATGATTTTATTTTGAAGGAAGAAGATGAGTGGCAGATATGCCATTTCTCCAAAACAGAGAAATGTTTGTTTGCCCTTTCTGTTTATTAATCATTTATTCCAATTGCTTTGTGAGGCCAACCTGAAACGCCTTATACAAAAGCATGCCATGAAAACTAAACATATTCTGAAAAGTCTTTTTCAGTGAAGCAATTGCTTTTGCAAGCTCCTTTCTGGACCAGACTTAGCCCAGCCACAGGCTGTGATTTAGATGAACGTCCTCTGTTTAATAGTGTTAGTTTGCATTGGCATGAAGTAACACACATTTTCTGTCTGTCATGCTGTGTCTGTGTGATGATTTGATTGAATCTCCAAATCAAATTGACTTTTGGAACTGACAGTCTGATTCCTGTGCAAGCTCTTTCCCACCAATGCAATCAACCTGATCACTCGATTCAGAAAACAGTTTAGCTTCTGAATCAATATCATTTTAATAGAATTATTCAATTTTATTCTGTTCAATTTTTGTTCAAGAAATCAGTTTGCCTTTCTGAAGCGATTTTGTAAAAGTGAGTTAAAATGGGATCAAACCTGCTCCACAGAGACTATGCTAAACACACATCTTCAGCCAAGAAGCATTTTGAATGTTAGGGCTTAAACCAAGAAGTTGATGAAGAGGCCGACTGAGGTATGACTCAAGTTGCATTCACTTGTCAATATTTCATCAGGTATTGATGTCATACAATATGGAAGTTAGGGATTTACTTTGGATCCTTTCTTTGTCTATTGTGGTTTTATCTTAGTTCAAAAGATCCCAAATCATATTCTTTTGTCTCACTTCCCTGGCCTATGCATTCATGTATATAAACACATGCACATGTTTTGACTATCCTCCTTATAGGTGCCAGGTTTCCCTTATCCCTATCCCGTGTTTCTTTAAATATATCTCCTTTCTGTTCTCATTATCGAACCTGCTTCCTTAAGCGTTGCTGAGGCCAGATTCCTGCTCTCAGGAATGATGACATAGACAGGCAAAAGGCTTTAATATTCAACAGGGAGGTTAGAATTTAATCTGGGAAGTGTTTAGTTTTTGAGAACAAAGGTCCACTCTGGACTTCCCCTGGAAGCAGGAGGGGCGGAGCCCATACATGAGTTCTGCTTCTTGCTCTCAGTGATTTCTTTGCATTGCTCACATTCGCTTTGCATTCTGGGCTCTGCTCATCAGATTTTTTAGATGACGCACTGTGCTAATGTTGCAAGCAGAACTTCCGGTTCCCTCTTGTGAAGAGGTCAAGGATAGCAAGTGAATCAGGCAGGTGGGATAACCGCATGTGTGCAGCAATGAGACTATGCACAGCTCCATTCCCCAGCAATCTCAGCAGGATGCAGTCGAAAAAGTCAAGGTGTAGTGGTGTGATCAACGTTCCCACCATTGTGGCATGATCACACCATTTATAGCTGCCATCCTGTCTTCTTTGGCTATACCCAGTGGACACCCCTGCCATCTTCTGTTACAGTTTTGTGTGATGAGGGCTCAGAGATGAGTCGCATCAGTCCCCATGCTTGAGAAGCAGGATGACACCTTTTAGCAGATTCCCAACTTTTAATGACCTTGTCTGGCTAACAGAATCCCTTCTTCATCATCCTGAATGGGGCCGACTTCCTTTCTCTTCTGGAGAAGTATAAATGCTTCTAAAAAGTAGCATTTTAGATTTTGGACCTCAAGGGGATGCATGAAGTTGGAACCCTGGCCAAAAACATTGAAAGAGGAAGATGCAAATCCTCCAATTTCAGTTTCTGTATGGCTCATTGCATGCTTTTCTAGATTAGTCTGCGGCTCAAAGTAGGGTAGCATTCAGCTCACATCCTGCATCTCTGCCTGTAATGGTGGGATTTATGCAAATACAGTGTGAGAGGCAATCTTCAACTAGGCTGATTTAATTTCTTTCATCTGCACAAGCAGATCCAAATATGCTCTCGACATAAACTCAGAAATGATACCACAGCTGAATGTAACAGTAATAGGCTGAGTTGCTGGTTGGAAAGCTTGAGTGTTTACTGTCAGTAGGAAAGGGCTGGTCAAACGATGCTCTTCGAGTTTTATCCAGTTTTTCAAGCATAGGAAGATTTTCCTGAGAGAAAGGAATTGCACGGAAAATGATCTCCTTGCAATCTTCCAGATTTTATCTCTGAAGTGAAGGCTGGTCAGAATTTTCAGAAGGGAAATGAGACGGACAAGGCTCTTGTGTAGTCGTGCATAGATGTGATCCAAATTTATGGCCAAAGTAATTATATACTCTATACTCCTTAGAGTGGGAGGCCTTGGTGCGGGTGACTCATTCCCTTATCATTTCAAGGTTGGACTATTGCTGCAGTGTGGCATACATGGGGCTGCCTCTGAAGACTATTGGCAAACTGCGATTGTCACAGAATGTGATAGCTCAATTACTATCCTGTTAGAGTTGCAGCAACCTTGCAGCACAGTTTCATGGGTGTTGTCCTGGTTGCCAAGAGATTCCAGATCCAAATGCTGGTTTTTTGACTCGTAAAACCTTACATGGCTTGGCTCCTAAGTATCTCTAACGTGGGATCTGCTCATGTTCTTTCAGCCCATGAGATGTTTTGGATCTTCTCTCTCTGATAGGGATTTGGTAGCAGGACTTTTCCATTGGAACAGGCTTCTTATGGAGACCCACATGGCTCCAAATATATCGGCATTCAGAAAAGCAGGAGCAATGATTCCATTTCATGGAGTCTTTGGGTAGTGCCTGCTATGGTGCTTTTGGATAGGAACCGCCAGTTGGCTGTTTAGTAGTAATTTGTATTTTATCTTTGAAGTGGGTAAACTTTCAATTGTATTGCAGATCACTTTAGGGAATGAGATTCGTATGGCTGTATTATATGCTTTTGTGCTTTTTATATACTGGAGTCATTTTGGAACATGGCAGTATAGTCAAACTGTAACAAATTAATATGTGCTGCTGTTACGCACATTCTATAATGGAGTACATGGGGAGCTTTAAAGCAGCGACGGCCATCAAAATCAGAGGACTGGCTGTTGAAGCAGAGTTTGCTCAAATGCTCCAGCAGACATGTGGCATATTAAGTGATCCATCTCCAAATCCATGTATCTTACTCCGGAAGGAAATATCTACCTCCATATTCAAAACAGATGTGTCAGGAAGATTGTTTCCAATCATGTACAGGGACTGTGCTCCATGGCAAAAATCTGAATTTTTTGACATAGCTCTTCCAATAAGGATTTGATTGCTTATCAGAGGTGATCACGTGGCTTATTAATGAACTTAGAACTTAGAACTATTTAGAACTTCTTTCTAAAATGAAATCCAGTTGATTTTATAGTTGTTTCCTAAATACTTCGAGCTGATGGAATATCCAGTTTTGCAATGTTGTTTTTTGCCTTCCTCTGTTGTCACCAGGGGGCGATGTTTACTTTTGTTAACACAATAAAATTTGCATCTCCTTTAGAAAGTTAGAGAGCAAGGAATTGTGGCTCCTTAAACTTCTCTTCTCTTCTCTTCTCTTCTCTTCTCTTCTCTTCTCTTCTCTTCTCTTCTCTTCTCTTCTCTTCTC
>JANHFL010008750.1:13533-33051 GCA_032468155.1 Oxyrhabdium leporinum
CCCACCTCGGAAGGATGGAAGGCTGAGTCAACCTTGAGCCTGGTGAGATTTGAACTGCCAAATTGCAGGCAGCCAGCTGGCGGCAGAAGTAGTCTGCAGCACTGCACTCTAACCACTGTGCCACAGGGCTCTATAGTTTATAGATTTAGTTGTATTTTCCTCTTTTTATTGGCAAAACAGTCCTTACTGGTAGAGGGCTGGGTTTCTTCTTCCACCGACAAGCCTTAAGAGCTAGTAACTTTATTTACACGTTGCTCTGCTTTTTCTAGTGCTTTTATGTTGCCATCTTTTACTTGTAAATGTTGGGAAAATCCCAGTGGCTTCTCGACTTGACAGTTTGCACAGGCAAAGCTGAAGGATGTCTCTGCTGCCTTGCTAGTTCCCTATCCTGATTTCTAGACAGTGATCAGCTCAGGTGCTCCTCTTTCACTGTTTCATGACAATAACTTCAGGCCATCACTTGTGCATAATAAAATTGAAACTGCACATCAAAAGCACTGCAGAATCCTTACCTCATCTCTGTGCTTTGGAGTGGGTAATGTTCACACTGTTCTTCTCTGAGTCATTACTTGTGAAAACAAGTAGGTGTAGATTATTTTTTTTAACTTTATCCAAAAGTGATGTCTTTTTTCTTTCAGTATCAATATATTTTTCTTTCAGATCAACACAACCCAAGATGAAAAAGACCCTTCGAATCCCTTCAGATTTCCAAACATTGGTGTGGAGAAATTTCTAGAACTTAATTCTGAGCAGAATCATGATGATTATTGTTTGGCCTATGTCTTTACTGATCGTGATTTTGATGATGGTGTCCTTGGCTTGGCCTGGGTTGGAGCACCTTCAGGTAAATAATTGTTAAATGTATTCTTGGACAGAAAGGAAGTATAAAACATTATTAGAGGTTACATTTAATGAGCTAAAAGAAATGTTGGGTGTCTGAAGGGCTGCTGCAGGTAAGTATTCTCTGTTTTGAAGTTTATGCCCATCGTGAATTGCTTGAAAGAGTTTGAATCTCCTGGTACTAACCATAATCTCTGGCTGCATGATTATTTTACTTCCAGAAAGTTGAAAAATCCTAACTAACGTCTTTCAAAAATATATTTCAAGGCTGCTCCAATTCTTTCGGCATCAGATGCATTATTTACAGCTATAGCATTGTGAGTTGTTCAGTTTACAAACGCCTGAGCACACTTTGTTGTTGCAAAATACTTAGCCCAAGAATAGCTTACCTCAGCATGCAGAGTGACTCATTCTTAGGGGCATATTTACAGACAAACTTTGAGAAGTTTCAGTTGAAACCACAGAGACTAAAATATCTAGCCACAGAGATTAAAAATGAAGAATTCATGGCTGCAGTATTACATAACAAACCCAAGCTGTCTAAATACACTTAAGATTAGAATACCCAATATTATGGATCTCGTCATCATCTGCCTCACTATCTACTTTCATATTTGATGGAGAAATATACCAACAAATCCCCGTGATCCCCTGGGGGATCATCACTCCCAGAATTCATACCAGAGACCAATGCAGCATCTAGAAAGTATTGCACTCCCACACATACCAGCAAATCTATGGACCCAATGCGTATGCAACCCCTTTCTCATAAAATAACAAAGGAAGTGTCATGTGAATTCATCCACAACATCTTCAAAAGTATAAAAATCACTAGAGGAGAAGAAAACATTAACCCACTCTCTTCCTGGATATCCTCATCATCAGAGGAAACAATGGCAAATTAGGAATGCAAGTGTGTTGAAAAGCAACACTAAGTGCTCCATTACCAAAATAACAATCCATCCTCCCACAAAAGGAGCCACGTAGAAACGTAGCAACCCAGAACACCAGGAAAAAAACCCATATACAACGGTTCCCCAAAAAATGGACCCTTGTGCAACTGTATCAAACATGCCTGACTACTCAAGCACAATGCAGCACAACCAACACAAGCTATGAAAAGAATAACATTGCCATACATCAGAAATATCTCAGAAAAAACCAACAGACTATTACAACCACGTGGCATCACCGAAGCCTTGAAACCAGCTAAAGCCCTCCAAAACATTGCAAGGAAAGCAAAGGACCCAGCAGCTCCGGAAGGGAAAAAAAGGAACCAGCTACAACACTCGGGTAACGATTGCAACAGCAGTGATGAAGGACAGACCAACAGAAGATTGGCAGATGAAGCCTAACCAGCAGTCAGAAGAGATGATGAAAACGCCTTCATCTCACAAGACACGGGCAGACTCGGCCATAGTTTCAGGTGACATCCTAGAGCAAGCTAAATCCGAACATTCCTGGAAGTTTAGCCTCAGGCCAATCGGCCATCAATCGGCCCTTGAGAACCATTTTGTCTGAAAGCCAATGATTTCGCCTCCACAGTGCCAGAACAGCTCAAAGAGCTCTCTTGATTTCTGACTAGCTCACAGAATCAAAATTCAGAATAAGCTGATACATTTGAAGAGTATTTTAATAATAAAATCATATCTTTAGATTGAAAGTGCTGCTTTAACTGCTGCTTAATGAGAAAGTTTTTTCATCATTTTCTAATTAGCTTTGTTAAAGGTTACTGTTTGATTTTAATTACAGGGAGCTCTGGTGGAATCTGTGAGAAAAGCAAGCTTTATTCTGATGGGAAAAAGAAATCCTTAAATACTGGCATAATCACTGTGCAAAACTACGGTTCCCACGTCCCTCCTAAGGTCTCCCACATCACCTTTGCACATGAAGTGGGTCATAACTTTGGTTCTCCTGTAAGTATATGTGTTCCAGCTATCCCTGGCTGGTCCAGCTTTCACAGCAGATTTGGGAACCCTTAAAAGTTGTGACCAAACCATCCTGCAGTTCAGTAGAAGTCTGACTTCAGTTATGCAAAGTATACATGTAAAGATTGGAAGCCAGACTCTTACATGGTTGTTAATGGATAAATCAGGATAACAAAAGGAGTAATTTTGGTGCACTGAATTAAAGAGTTCTTTATCAATGACTGTTTGGGTCACATATTGCGAAGATGTTTAGAGTGAATCGTGGGGACGCTGGCTTCTTTCTCACCCACCTCACCTACTTGCCGTTCTACTTTTTTTCTGGGAGGCTTTAAGTAGCTCCTCACCGGAGCACAGTGGCTTCTTTCAGGAGCAGAAAATCAGAGAGCTTCTGGTGAAGAAAGCTGACAATTTTTGTCTCTTGCAGCATGATTCTGGAACAGAATGCACTCCGGGAGAGTCCAAAAACCTGGGGCAAAAAGAAAATGGCAATTACATAATGTATGCACGGGCAACCTCTGGTGACAAACTGAACAACAACAAATTCTCTATCTGTAGTATTCGGAATATCAGCCAAGTCCTTGAAAAAAAGAGGAATAATTGCTTTGTTGGTATGTATTTCTTCTACACAATTCTCTTTATTTTTCATGGGATGCCAGTGAGAAGAGAAGATACAGGAAACATCATTGGGGCCAGCTTGAAATTCTGTAGCTTTTCATTTTCTAAAAGGGAATTTTGCGGCTGGTCCTCCCTGAGTTGCAGATGAAGGCCTCTCGGTCCTCTCTTGATCTCCTCCAACCCACCCTTGGACTGTATCGGCTTGGATTCGCCCCTTGTCAGTAGCCACGGGGATCTGTCGGGCTGTCACACACTCAGGGCCAGAGTCTTCACATTCAGAAGTTGCCCTCTGAATGGCAAAACGTTTGGCTGACCATGAGCCGACACACTTGATGCCAAAGAGCTGCGTGCACACCCTCGCAGCCTAAAGTGAAGTAGGTTCCTCTCTCCTGGCCCTTTCCAAAAATGCCATCATTGCAAGCTTAGTGCTCTGACCAGGGTCTGGTAGCATAGAAAATGTTCTGAGTACAGTTGGCTCATGTACTGAAAACCACGGAAATGATCCTCCTTTCCTGTTTCAGGCCACTTCACCGACTCTAGCAAAAAGTGCCCCAAACCCTCCCCTTTGTTAGTGAGTTCTTAGGCAAGCTCAGAGTTTTTGTGTTATACACGGGATGAAAGGTGGCTGTAGCCCTTGAACTGCAGACAAGGCCGACTCCACCGTTTCCTCATTTCCCTGAGGAATCTTGGAGAAAGGAATGTGCCAGTGGCTGGCAAGGTAGATCTCTGGCTGGGCTGAGAAAGAGCCGGGCGGCGGCTGCTTTACAGAAGGGGTGCAGGTCCTGAAAAGGAGGCACGGTCCCGTGTCCTGCTTTGGCCCTCAGGAGGTCTCTCCCCCGTCCACCTTCAGAGGACCTTCCTGTTTTTCAGAATCCGGCCAGCCCATCTGTGGAAACGGGCTGGTGGAGCAAGGCGAGCAATGTGATTGTGGCTACAGTGACCAGTGCAAGGACGAGTGCTGCTACGATGCCAACCAGCCGGAGGACAAGAAGTGCAAGCTGAGACCCAGCAAGAGCTGCAGGTTCAGAGGCTTTTCTGCCTTTCTTGAGGAGGCCTCCCTCTCTCGGCCTCGGCGGAGCCAGGGCAGCCTGGGCTTCCCAGAGCCGATTGTTTCCTTATCAGAATTGGCAACCCTGGATCAAAGTTGAGTGGCAGGCGAAGTAACAAGAAGAGAAGCCGCTTCTCATGCGCAGCTCCAGGGCTGGGAAATACATTTCCCTTCTACCAGTGAATCTGGCTTTTGATAACTTGGCTTGCTTACATGCAACTTTCATTACCTTTTGCTGCTGGTTGATTGAAATTATTTCATTGATTGCTGTCAGAATTGGAAAGATGCCTTACTTAAATTGGGACTGTGCTAGACGTCATATCAAAGGCTTAAACCGATTTGGAGGGAGACGCCCTTGCGTATCCAAGCCCAAGCAGGCTACTCTTTTTAAGTCCCACTCGAGCGCTTGGATCGTGGGCAAAGTAAGCTGAGCACAGATTCTCCTGGGGCTTTTCAGAGGAAAATCAGGCAGCGACCTATTGGGTGACAGGGAGTGGGGCTCTCACAGAGGATAAATACAGATCTCCTTTGAAATGATGAGGTGTGTTGGAATGGCACTAAATTTTTTCCTCCCTTTTTAGTCCCAGTGAAGGCCCCTGTTGTACACAGAATTGTGAATTCAAGAAAGAACGGGAAAAGTGCCGGAATGATTCTGAGTGTGCAGAAGAAGGGAGGTGCAATGGTAACTCCTCTTTCTGCCCCACATCTGCACCAAAGAAAAACCTGACCGAGTGCAACAGACACACCCAAGTTTGCATCAGTGGTGTAAGTCCTCCTAGAAGTGTTTTTACAAAGCCAGGCCGCTCGGCTCCAGCATCTGTGTTCCCAGCGGATGGCGCTTCTTTCCGTTGACCTCTTGCAGTTGTCTTTCTTGGGACAGCCAGTAAAAGCAGCCCGTTTCTTTTCCTCTGGAGTTCGATAACCAGAATGTTTGTACTGACTGTTTTTGAAACAGATCCCCCGTTTGTTTGTGGTCCGGCCAAGAGGCTCCTTGCCCTAAACACTCTGGAGAAGAAGGAAGCCTCCAATCATCCCCAACTTTGTCCTAATGTTGGCGGTGCTGGGTCGGAATCGTGTTCTGGGGAGGCGAAGTGGGGAAGCAAACTCTTTCCCTTTTCCAGGCTCTGCTTTAGGCAGCCAGACATATTTCTTATTTGTAGGAAAGAAAGGGCAAACATGGTGAAGTTCAAAATTAGCCACCATGTTCATTTTACTATTTCGTATGGGTTAATTCCGAGCTTGATGAGATCTAGTCTGTTTCCTCCCCAGCAATGTGCCGGTTCCATCTGTGAGAAATATGACTTAGAAGAATGCACCTGTGCCAGCTCTGATGCCAAGGACGACAAAGAACTCTGCCACGTCTGTTGCATGAAGAGAAGTACGTTTTGTTAGGCTGAGCAACTGAAATTTGGATTGCAGCATTCCACCTATTTTAATGTATGCAGGGATGTGGTAGAGCCAGTATTTCGTCACCTAAGCCTTTGTGGGTAAATGGGAGACGCTCCTCCTTTGTAAGAATCCTCCTTCCCTTTCTTTTCGTGTCTGGTTGGAATGGAGCAGAAGCCTCTGGAGTTGAAATAGTTTTCAGTTGCCGTCTCAGACCTGAAAAGTACATTTCAGATAACCATTTCATTATTTGGTGTCATTCCGGTTTCATCCTCCTTTTTAATCCCCCAAAAGTTCATTTCTTGCTCAGCTTTAGAAAAGGGGGGTCTGCCTCAGAAGAGGGGTGCCCCACTTGGTCTCAGCATGGCTGGGAAGAGGAGAGCCTTGGCCCGTGAAACATAATAGGGCTTGGGAGACTCTTATGTCCCGTTGGGAATTAGGGATAACTACTACCATCTTTCTGCATAGTTCTAATTTCTTTCCGGAGAATTTCCCATGGCAATGTCCTGGCTTGTCCGTTCCATGCCCGTAATTTTTTTGCTTTGAACAGCAAAATCCTGATATTCCTCTTCTGAAAACTGTACTATTGAGGAGCAAATTGTTTCTGTTTTATCCAGTGCATCCGGAAACCTGTGCCAGTACAGGCTCTGAAGCATGGAAGGCTCACTTCAGTTTCAAAACCATTACCCTGCAGCCTGGGTCCCCCTGCAATGATTTCAAAGGCTACTGCGACGTATTCATGCGCTGTCGCCTGGTGGATGCAGACGGCCCCCTGGCCAGGCTGAAGAAGGCCATTTTCAACCCAGAACTCTATGAAAACATTGCCGAGTGGATTGTGGTGAGTTGAAAGGAACTCTCTGAACAAACCTTGCTACTTTCTTTGCAAAAATAAAAATTGGTTTACTACTTGGAGACAGGCAGGTGCACTGCAAGGAGTGAGAGAGGAAAATGGCCGGAGCCCCGGTTCCACTTCAGGGAAGGGTCCCCTCTGAACACTGCTGCAGGCATACCAAGCACAATTTTCCCTGTCAGAGTTAAGGAAAGTTCAGCAGAGAGTAGATTTAGTAAGCCACAGAAATTAAAGATTTCAGACAAGAAAACCTAGTAAAAAGGAGTTTACACCAGCACCATGCTGTATCTCTGACAGTTTGCCATTTTTGCTTTTTGACATTCATTCCATAACTCCTGTCTTTGCACTCACGCTACTTTTTTCTTTTGCCTAGGAAACAATAATAGCATTCTTCCAGTTGTCAGGGCAAAGAGGGAATTTTTACATACATTAAGCAAATCATGCGGGTCCTCCATAAGCATTCCCCAGCCCTATTAACATTTCTCCAGTTACATCATCCACACCTGCAGCCTTACCACTCTCAACACTCTCGGA
Source organism: Oxyrhabdium leporinum (assembly GCA_032468155.1). NCBI lineage: Eukaryota > Metazoa > Chordata > Lepidosauria > Squamata > Cyclocoridae > Oxyrhabdium > Oxyrhabdium leporinum. The sequence goes on from JANHFL010008750.1 coordinate 20,735, forward strand.
GCATTTGTCACTTTCTCTTGACCACGTTTGTCTTGGAGAGTCCCTTTATAGCAGCTGCTTCAGTCTCTCCTCAAATGTCGCTGACTCCCATAGCATCTCTAAAATACTCCTCCCAGAAATTCTTCAGTTTATCCCAAAGTTTTTCATCACTTGTATTTTCAGTTCCATTCATTCTTCTGGAAGCCACCTCTTCATCTGCTTCCGGAGCAATATTTTGTTTTCATCAAAGTCGCTCTGCATTTCCTCCCTTTAACTCCCACCAGGGCTGCATTCCTTGCGAGACTCCTTTTCTCAGTAGAGTCGGGCCAAGTGCAACAAGTTAGGCACAGTTGGCTGGCAAGCCCATCACGGGGTGATAGCTATTTTTTTTTTTTTATTTTTTTTTTCGATTTGTATACCGCCCCTATTCCGCAGACTCGGGGCGGTTCACAGCAAGTATAAAACATAAATATACAAAATTTAAAATACAATTTAAAAGCAAATTAAACTACTAGCTGTGATTAATTTAATTTAAGATACATTATTAAATACATTAAAAAACCCATCAGTCTGAGAAGGCCTGCCGGAAGAGGAGAGTCTTAAGCTCCCGGCGGAAGCTCTTTAAATCCGGGAGCCTGCGTAGAGCTGGGGGAAGCTCGTTCCATATGCAAGGTCCCTATCGAAGCAAGAGGCTAAGTTGCAAGATTTCAGCTTGTTATGTTTCAACTGTGTATGTAACTGTAAGCCACCCAGAGTTACCACATGATAAGATGGGCGGCCAGTAAATTTTACATATATATATATATATATGTGGCCAGGTTGCCCCCAAGGGAAAGAAGCTGTTAAAGGAGCCTGTGGCGAAGGGTGGCCTGGTTCCCCAGCGCTGGAGGGTGGCATTTCCTCTTTGTGCCTGGAGCCTTCATAGCACCCGGCCGGATGGGAAAAAAGACCTTTTCTGTCTCACAACTGCAGGCACACTGGTGGGCCGTCCTGCTCATGGGCATTGCGCTCATCATGTTGATGGCGGGATTCATTAAGATCTGCAGCGTTCACACCCCAAGCAGCAATCCGAAGCTGCCTCCACCCAAACCCCTTCCAGGTGAGGCTTTGGCTAGCTCTGCAAGAACTTCCACCGTGGGCACGGGGTGAAAGTGTGCCTGCACAACCTGGGCTGAGAGGAGAAGAAAAGCCACGGGGGGAGCCGGAGGGGCTCCGGTTTGTACTGCATCAAGAACGCGGGTGGTTCATCCCAGGGCCGGAGGAGGGACGAACCCGACTGCCGTAACCCCATGAGGGGGCTCTGCTCTGTCCTGCCTGCGGGGGTGGAACCAGTGGGGGGAGTAGCTGAGCTGTCAGGCAAGCGGAGATTTGGGAGGGGGGCACCAAATAGAAAGGATAGGGTGTCCTACCAGTCGGCTGTAGGGGGTTGGAAATGTGTTTTGTGTTACCACTCCCCGCCCCTGTGCCTGTGAAAGAATTGACAGTGGCTTCTGTTTACGTGGCTGTGCCCCTTGTTTTCCAGAAAATGGTCTGCCCAAAGCTTTGGCTTATGGCTGCTGAGCTGCAGTCGGCAAATCAGGATGGCCGGTGTGCAGGGGGCAGCTGACTGGGCAAAGCAGCTTCTGAACATGCCTCTGCCCCTTTTTTTTCTGCAGGCACTTTGAAGCGAAGGAGACCCCCCCCAACGACTCAGGCCCCTCCACGCCAGAGGCCCCGAGAGAGCTACCAGATGGGCCACATGAGACGCTAAGGGCTGCTTTTTGCCTTGGTTCTTCCTAGTGCCTACCGTGGGAAAATTTCACTCCAAAGAAAACCTGTATCAAGTCATTGTCCCTGGTCAATGGAAGAGGCTCTCAGACCCTGAGACCCCCTTTCCCTGCCCCAAAGCGAAGTGGCCGGCCGTGAAGCGGATCTTCAGCAGGCTTAAGCAAGGCGTTTCTCTCCTCCTCTGCTCTTCATGGATGCCTTTCCTTCACTCGTGGGCAAGGGTAGCTCCGGCGGAACCTCTTCGCGCTTTCGGCTGTCCGGGCTAGGAAGCGAGACGTTACTTTGCCAATGTACATACGTGGTTATATGCAGACATTGTATTTCTAATGTACACCTGTACTTCTGTGTGCAATTGTAAAACAGTATAATTGCAATATGGATGTTCCTTTATATTATAAACCTTTTATGCTCTTAATGAAGAAATTACTGTTTAATTGACATACTCAGGATAACAGAAGGTTGACGGTGTATAAAGGTCCAGGATTCTGTAATGCTTTACACAGGAATTGTGAATGACGTCAAGTCCGTGCAATTTTTATGCATCTCTGTTTTGGTCAGAATTACCGCTGAGGCGCTAATGTCCAGGTGACACGTTCAGGTCCTCTCCCTGCCCGGCTCTGCTGAAAGGATGCCAGGCTGCTACGGGAAGAGCTTGTCTGGGGTTTGGCCTGCCTGCCTGCCTGCCTGCCTGCCTGGGATCGCGCTGAACGGTTCGGTCGAATTCCTGACTTCTTGAGAGGGCCGCAGAAGTATTCAAAAAGGAAAAAAAACCTTTGCCTATTCTGTTAAAGGAGTGTTGACTTTTTTTTCTCATGATTTGGTAATCAGATCACCTTGATAAGCGGTAATAAGGATCCCAATTTTGAAAATTTGGGATAAAGTAAAGCTGTGTTTTCTTGTTTTAACAAGTATTGGGGTAATCTTTCAGCATGAAACTGTTTTAAAAAATAACCACTAAAACAGAAGCCACTACTGTGGGGATTGCTGTGGTTGTGTAACTATTGTAGGCTGGGGAATGTGGAAGGCACTAAAGAGGATCTCAAACAGCACAATGGCCCAAAGTTTTTACTGCAAGTGTATATAATTGGCATTTTTTTAAAGAAAGAAAAAGCAATGTCACAGTATGCTTAACTGCTATGCAGGAAATGGAAGAGGGCATTATTCAAGCTTGACTTCACTGCTTCTGTTTTTCCAAAAGCGCCAAGCTGATTGGGAACCAAATGGCTGCAAAATATTTCTGGCTTTGCTTAGAAACCCAGTTGTATTTTGGGGTGGGTTGGATGGGGGTGGTGTGCTAGCCAAGCTGTGGATTTTGTTTTGGTTTTTCAAGAGTCGGTCTCATCGTGTGACTCGCAAGCCAGCAAGGCAGAAAACTATAATGGGAATCTCTTCCTTGTAAAACTTGTACAGTATGTGGTGACTTTTTTCAGAATACAGGTTTTTTGTACATGGTTTAGAGACAAATTTTGTACATGAATCCCCCAGACTAATAGATTATAAATAATTCTGAAGGATCTTAACTAGCTAGAAGTCTCTGTAGTTGCTTTTAAATCATTTTAAACTACATTTTGGGATTTTTTTTTCTTTTTCAGACTGTGCAAAGACTGGAAGCTTAGGTTTGCATTTCTGAAATGGTGGCTTTTATTCTACAAGAGGTCTTAGTAACTTCTTGAGTATGGTAGATCTTGGACCATGTAAATTCTTTGCTTGTGATGTTATCCTGTGGCAGGGGTGTTTGGCAGAGAGCCAGCGGCTGCCCTGTTTTTACTGGGGGCCGAAGTTTCATGTTTTCTGCAAAGAAAAAATGCACTGAACTCTCCACTGCAAGGCAAGATGTGGTAAAATAAAACTATCAAGGCAAATTGCGATCTAATACTACTGTCAGTTTAATGTCCACTGTGTTTTATACAGTATCTTTTTTGTTCACTTTGGAAATTTTTACTAAAAAGTTGCAAAAAATAAAGTATTGTGCAAACAGATGTAAGGGTTTTTGAAACTTGAAATGCATTAATAAATAGACCTGATGAAATCACTCACTCCAGAAGTTGCCTGTTTTCTCTTGAGTCTGAAGGCAAGCCAAGCGAGCCCATCTACAGGCTGCGGCAAAAGTTAGTGGGCATTGCAGGAGCCTTGCAACTCTGGCCCCGATTCAGCTGCCTTGCGCTGGCAACGTGGGCTGGGGGCTTCCGCCAGCTGACCAGCTTGAAAAGGCCATTTCCCAGAAGGGGCCAAGGGACTTCCCTTCCAAGACCCTGGAGGGGAGGTCAGGGAAAGGCAACACTCCAGATACCGGGAGGCCAGAGGAAGGGAGGGACCGTGGCTTCCCTTGCCCATCAGCCACAACTCAGGAGTGCTGATGGAGCCCTTTGCATGCTGTTTCCTGTTCCCTGCGAGGGATTCTTGTGGGCTCAATGAATGCTCCCCCTTTGAAACTGAAGGAAGGGGGAAAGCTAGTTTGCTCCGATGGTGCGAGCGGGGGGGGTCACGGGTATGCCAAGAAATGGCAAAAGGGCAGCTACAAACATAAATGAGGCCCCAGCCTGTTTTGCAAGCATTGCCACACTCCCCAAAATAGATAGTGCTTTGATCAGGTGGTCACATCAGCATTTGAGAGGGCTTTACTTTTGTAGGTCCCCCTCCCGCATTCTTCTGGGCCTCAAAGACAGCTGTTAACGATACCGAGCTTGGCAAGGCAGATCCTGTTGCTGGATTCTATTGAAAATAGAGACTTTTTAAAAAAAACCAACTACAAAATGAAGCCTTTTGCTTCATCTTTCTGAAAATATTAATTTGCACAGCAACTATATTCTTTGCACTCTAGCAACTAGATTGTTATTATCCTGGGATTCTGGACAGCAGTCAGCAAGAGGTGCAAATTGCAAAATATTTAATATAAAATATGTTTGTGCCTTATGGCAGAGAAGTGGTATGTGCATATATGGAATGCGGCTACGCCTCTGCACAAGCTTGTGGTGCAACCCTTATCAGCAAGGCCAGCCTAAACTCTGGAGGTGGTCTCTTCTGGAAGCCTCTTGCTGAAAGACACACTTCCCTTCTCTTCATTTCCTACCCTTTGAGGTGTTTGACTGAGATTATAGTCTTCAAAGCTTTAATCCCAGGTTTCAGCGCAGATGGACAGTGGACTGTTCACCGAATGCTCTTCCAAATGGAGCCGGCTTTCTCCCCAGGGTGACATTAGGGCGTTCTTGGGGAGACTTGGGCAAGAGGAAGTGGTCTCTTCGTCAGAACTGCTGCTTTTTCAGCCCTAATTTTTAATGAAGTAATTGTATTTGACCTTACTTTGCAAATGTTGTGTTTGCGCATCAGAAGTCAAATGTTTTTGGAGTCCGGTTCTTATCTGTTAAAGCCAGCATAACCAAAAGAAAAGTGATTACCCACCCCACCGCCTCCACCCTCCGCCCAGCCAGACCAGTAGAAGTAATGTCAGAAATCTTATAGACTTCTTAACAACATAATCTCCCTTTCAAGAAAAAAAAATACTTTTTAGTCCAAAGACATGGATTATTGTCTTTCTGCACAAGGCAGATTTAGTTTAGGTTTTTAATTCACGTTTTATTTGTTTACTCAATCTAGTCTTGAATGTATACAATTTACAGTACATCCTAGTCCATCACTTTTTTTAGGTTTCAGATTGTGTTTGTACAAAAACAAGTGTTCCTTTTTTCTTCTCTTTTTCTAAGGAAAAGATAAAGCTGAGATGTCTCCCCTCCAGACTAGCGTTTTCAAACAATTTGCTTATCAACCATACTCTCATTTCAGCTTTTGGGAACTGACTTCGCATCTCACAAACATTTTCTCATGACCTGGATAGAGGTGCAAATTATCCACACGCTGAGAACAGAATGTCGTTCTGAAAATAAGGAAAACAGAAAAAATAATGAATAAACCAAGAGTGACTTTCTTCCGCAAGGCCAGCTGCGGCCTGAGAGCTGTGAAATGAAAAGATGGATGATGGTGATTTTCAGCCGCTTTTGCCACGCTGCTGCTGGACCTGGCTGTGGAAATCAAGCCCCTGTTGCACTTTGAAGGTCACTCTGAGCCCCTTGTCTCTCCCACCTCCTGGCAGGTCTGGGCACACTTACTTCTGCTGAGTTTCTCCTGCCTTGACTCGAATGGACGTCACAAGAAGTCCTGGCCGACGGTCCCCCTTTCTCCAAGGGATGATGGTTTGGACAGTGTCCCAAATGTTTTCCCAGATGGCCGTTCCTTCCCATTTCAGTTTGATCATCATCAGCTCTCCAATATCAACATCCAGAGGAACAAGAAAAGTGTAGGTTTTATTCTGAGTGATGCCTTCAATTCTAACGGAGAGAAGAAGAAACCCTCTAAGACCCACTGTCTGGAGCTTCATGGCACAGGGACCATTCATTTGTTTGTGTTCTGCTCTTGCACCGAGTTGTCTTGGCCGTGGGCCAATTCAGCAGCAGCACTGACAAATTTCCCAATTTAAAACAACAGTATGTTAAACGATTACAGATATACATTATTGACTGTATGTTTATTGACTTAAAGTGGAACGATGCAAAAAACTCAGTGGGTGGAGACAAGTACAAAAGAGGTCGAAGTAGAAATTATGTCCAGGTGTGGACATCTGGCTCCAGAATCTCAGCATCCTGGGAGAAATGAGAAACTATAAAGGTGCTGCTACCTGCACACGTGCCATTTTGTCTCCACGGGAAGCAGCACTTGGAGGAAATCAGCCTCCTCGGTGATAAACATGCCAAGGCACCACACGATGTGAAGCATGGCTTTTGTGCACGTCTTTTGACACCAGCCAAGTTGGGCCAAGTTTGGAACTCACAAAGTGATGGAGAGATTTTCCACGTCATCTTTGTTGCCAGTCAGCGAGATAGAGAACGTTGGATCAATTCGTGGTTCTTGGAATTCGTGGATGAAATGGATTTTAAACTGATAGTGATAAACTGTGGAGAGGAGAGGAGAGGAGAGGAGAGCAAGCCGAGTTTTCACTTCCATAGAGACATAACATATATGTTCCCTCTTTATTCATCTCTGTCCTGCCCTACAGAAAGTTCAGACGCTCTGATCAACTGATCTGCACCCTGAGCCTCTCTGCAGGCGGAGCTTTCCCCCCCCCCCCCCGTGAGCATTTTCAGCTGAGCCTCCCCAACTCCGTTGGGGTCCGTTTCCTGGTGAGAAATTACAGGACTGCAGCACACACACGTCTGGGGGATACCAGCGTGGAGCCTCTGAAAGGGCTACCTGTTCCTCGTCCTCTGAATTTAGCCAGACCCAGATCTGGCAAGAGACCCTCCTGACCTCCTCACAGAGGGACAGGGAGGAGCTCAGCCACTTGTGCAGGAGACGGCCTTGCCCAAAGGCTGACCTGACTGCCCACGGCCTTCACAGAAGGGCACCCTGGGATCGGGGGAGGGGCATTTTGGTGTTAGTTTTCCATTCTTGCTTCAGCTCCTCACATGGCCTTTGCAACATTTTGAGCAAGGAATTGCAGGTCACTCGATGGAGCCTAAAATAATAGCTGCTTTGTCCTGTCTTGTTAGCTTTTGTGAAAGGCAGCTCTTGTTCTCGAGAGCTTAAGACGTCTTTTCTTCTGTCCTCAGAGCACAGCCAGGCCTAGCAAGGGAGGCACGTGGGGCAGGCTGGGCCTCGGGAGAGTAAAGCCCTCCTCAAATTGTTGCCTGAGCGCTGTGCCCGTCCAAGTAAACTTTAGCGTGGACAACCGGCCACTGCCCCGCTGGCAATCTGGGCATCCCTCCAGGTAGTTTGTGGTCATTTGTTCCAGGCAATCTTCCTGAAGCATTTTGAATAGCCAGGTATGCACGTCTGCTTAGGAAGGAACACAAACATCGGGCCGGGGGCTTCCCTGCCTTTCCTGGGCTTTCCAGGGCTTTGGACGTGAGCTTCTGGCATCTCCCACTTGCACGAATGAAGCTGGCTGGCCCCAAGGGCAGGATCTAGTCCAGAGGGCTGGTCGTCTCATTTGGGATAAGGCCACCCCTGTGGTCGGCCTGTTTTCCTGTCTGAACTGGGGCCATGCAAAATCTCTACAGCCGCTACGGCCTAAGGACATCCCACACAGAGCCTGCCCCATCCACAAGTCCCCCTGGGGCTGGTCCACTGTTCCCCGTCCCTCACCAACCTTTGAAGGGCATCTGAGGCTGGGTCTTCAGGAAGAGCCTCTGGCTGCCAGGGACCCTGGCCTTCCGAATGTGGTAGCCCAGTGTGTTGCACCGGTGGGCCCGGCAGTCGAGGCAGCGTCCCTTGTCAAACATCTGCATGTTCTTGCACCAATAGCCTGTGATCTGCTTCTGGCTGTACCGTAGGGAGTCAATAAAGAGATGGACCGACCTCTCGTGGGCACACTTCACCGTCTGGGTCAGCCCTGCAGGGAAACAGAAGGGTGGCATTGAGCAAGTCAGAGGCTTCTCAGTCCCGCCAGCTGCAGAATTGCCCACTTCTCTCCAGCTGTTGCTGCCAGAGTCCCTCCACCCTCTTTGCTCTCCTTTTGAATCATTCCGTGGGCAGGCTCGGAGGGGTCATCTATTGATCAAGAGGTCAGGGTTCGTCAAGCCCGGGTTGGTATCCTGAGCCGGCAACAAACTCAGCACTGCCAGAGCCCATGAACCCGGGTCCTTCGGCATGCCAGGGGGTGCCCTGCCTGTGAACCAAGGGCCTCCCTCAAGACTCTGCTTGGAGACCCCCATTCGGCCATCTTGCTGGTCTCTCCTGACTGAATGGCTGTCACAACATGGGAGGTTAGACCCTTCCCTCCCACCCACCCACCCACCCATTCCACCCTTGTAGGTTCCACGGGGACACCCGTGCGGCTTCCTTCCGGAACTCCTGGCAAGGCAGAGCAGGCGGAGTGCCACGTCAGGGAGGGAAGAAGTGAGACAGATGCCCAGTGATTAAAGCTCAGAGCGCCTCATCCAGCCTCTGGCTTGCCTTGACCTGAACCGTTCAGCAGCCTGCTTTCAGCTCCGAGTTCTGCTTTGGGGCTCCTGCCAGCCCTGAGGGACTCAGCTGGAAGGCTACCCGAGGCCTCCTTTTGTGGCCTCTCCTACCTGTGATTCCGTACTGCACGATGTGGTTGTAGACATGCATGATGTGGCAGCCAGGTTGGAAAGTTCCCCCGTTGGGGTAGAAGTCAAAGTGCGCCACAGGCTGCTTGATGCCGACGCTGAGGCCCATGTGCTGCTGGGTGAAGGTGTGGATGGCGTCCACAAAGTCAGCATCGTCTGGCGAGAGCCGGTCTGTGGGGGACATGCCTTCAAAGAGGGGGCCGGCAGGGTCCAGGCCTGCAAGGGAGACACAGCGAGGCTTGCGAGAAATATGGCCCAGCTCTTGGCCGAAGAACCCACCTCCGGGTTTTGGAAAAAGAGAGCAGCCAGAGCTGGAGAGGAGCGGAGGCCTTCTCTTCCGCTGAGCAAGCTAAGGAGAATGGTTTCCACCAAGAGTCGGGAGATGTTGAGCTGCCCTCCGCATCACTGCGGAGGGCCAGCTGACCTGGGAGCTGTTCAGTAGAGCCTTTGTGGAGAAATGCTCCTTCCTTCCTTCCTTCCTTCCTTCCTTCCCACCCAGCTTAACAAACTTCCTCCAGATGTGGCTCTATGCAGAAGCCAAGGAGCCGGCCTTTCCCTCAGCTGCCTTTCTTTCTCAGGGCTCAACGGCAATTGCCTGGTCCCACCCACCCAAGTGGAGCTGCTGAAGTGAAGTCCAGCCAGGCTGATGGACTCACCAGTGATCCTGCCAATCTTCCCATTGCCTCTCATGGAGCTGCCGGCAAAACCGGCTACATGGGCCCCCAGGCTGTACCCCACCAGGTGAGCATTGCTCCGGTGAAACTGCACGGTTTCCTGGAAAAGAGCCGGGAACAGATGGAGGACCAAGGTGAGCAGCTCTGCAGTGACCCGAGCCGACCCACAGCACCTGGCCATCTGGGCGGCCCGAGCTGGTCCTTCGGAGCCACTGTCGCTGTGATCACACGGCCCACCAGGGCAAACGGTGGCTCAGCTTGGAAGGCTGCAATTGGCTCCCCTTCAGGGCTATGCTCACCTGGAGAGACGTTCTCTTGAGCAAGCTGCCTGAGTGTTTCTCCTCTCCCTACTTACCTCCAGCCATTCCAGAAAGCGAGCGATCTCTTGGCCGACATCTCGCGTATTCTGCACCGCAATGGGGTAATGTGCGTGCGCTAGAGAGAGCCAGTCGGTGATGATGACGTTGGCCTGAGACAGTTGGGTTTTGAGCTCTTCGGCCAATTTCCAAATCCAGCCTTCGAGTCGCCTGTCCACCTGCAGCCACAGGAGGAGAAGGGAAGCACCCTGGCCTGGGGGTCAACAGCCCCCTTGGAGCTTGTCCAGAGTGTGCCGGAAGGCCGGGGCACCTCCTAGTTCCCGACAGCCCTGGGTGGATGGTGCCCGCCCACACCCAAAGGCAGCCTTGACCCTCCAGACGTCCCCTTCATCCCTCTGCTGTTGCAGGAGCCGTCTTGAAAGGAGCAAAACCTGTGCCACAATTCCATGTGTGTCAAGTTGTGGGGTGGGGGAGGGGTGTTCCTTTTAGAGAGTCATTTTTGGAACAGTAGCCACGTTCCTTCTTGTGAACCCCTCAAGGGGAAGGGAGCTGAGTCTCAGGACGACGTGTGGCTGATAGCAATGCAGTTCTTCCAGCCCGGGGGAGGGGGGAATACAGGGCTGCCTCCTGCAAGGAAGCTCCCCATCCCCAGCTCCGGTGTCCTCACCTCAGCCGTGTGCAAGCACAGAGGTGGCAGAAAGACAAGCCCCCCTCCCTCCCAAGAGACAAGAGCCCTTACCGACCACCCGTGGATGATCATCACCAGTGGGAGGGAGGCGTTGAAGGGACACTGCTGGAGCGCCGCCTCCTGGCGGGGCTCAATCAGGCAGCCCTGCTCCGCCCTGTTGGAATACAGCAGGAACTTGGCCTTGAAGCGGAGAGAGCCTCTTCTCCCGGGAAGCAGCTGCTCACGGGAGCCTAGAAGAGACAGTCAGCAGAGGGGTTTGCTCTGGCTCTGAGATGTGGGGCGCTCGGCTTCTGGGTGCCAAGAATGCCCATCGGCCCCTCATTGGCTGGCTGCTGAATTTAGGCAACGTGCTCACAACTTACCTGTGGCTCGATTCTGAATTCAGAAGCTGCTCAATCCTGCCATGGCTCTGAACGAGCCCAGCTGGCTTCTTCCAGCAGGCAAAGCCAAAGCCAAGGAGATCAACCTCCCAGGTGCCCTCGGCTCAACCCAGCCTGCTTCCCTGAAGCGTCTCCCTGCAGTTAAGGCCAACACACCCCACAACTCACAAATCTGCAAAGGGGCCCTTTGGGGGATCATCTGCCCAGATTTGGTGAGTCAGACAGACTCTGAAAAGGTCACATTGACAAAAATGTCTGGGGCTTCAGGGATGCTGAGACATTCCAGCATCGATGAGATTGGGAGTCTCTTTGGAGCCCCCGGAAGGCCCCCCTAAAGCACTTTTACAGCAACCTGAGAGTTTTGTGTCTTTGCAATGCAACAGAGGAAGGCCAGTGTTGCCACTCAACATCTGGCAGCCTCAGAGGAGCAAGTGGCCCCACTGCAATCCTCACACTGTGAGCCTCCCAGAGGTCGGGGGTGCCCCTCCCCTCCCCTATCCAGGCTCTGGGAGAGTTTCAGCCATGCAGTTTATCATGTCTTGGGCTCCTGCCTTTATGAGTGGGGGCTCATTAGAGCAGTAGCCCCCTCCTTGCCCTTCCAATATATCCCAAAATTACAAATTGCTGTTGAGGGGTGCATCTGAGCAGCCCCCCCCCCCAAAGCAAGACAGGCTATGCAGTCTGGAGGGGGCTGCTGGGTCCTATTTTTAGCCTCCATTGTCAGCAGTCCAGCCGAACCCGGAGCCAGCAGCGTCTCATGTCCTGCCGCGGAATCCCCTCGCAGCCCCCTCCCCCGCCTCCCTTCAGTCTGCTTCCTTCCATGAATGGCATGAGAGCCTGACTGATAAAACAGGACTTTCATTTGGCCTTTGCAAGAAGCACAGGCGTAATATTGAAGCACATTCCCCCCCCCCCGCCTGTTGCAGCAAGGAGGCACGCAGGGACACGCACACCCCCCGCAGTGGAGATCTGAGTGGCAGAAATGCAAAAGAAAACTGAAATTCTTGGGGCCCCAGAAGGGCCCGGTGCCAGGCTACCCGGCAAGCCTGAGAGCTGCGCAATGCATCTGGGCAGGGAGTTGCAAATGGCTTTTCTTGGTGTCCCATGGGCCACGGAAACCCCCTCCTGCTGGCCCCTGGGACCCCACCTTCCTTCCCTTTGCAGGGGGGCCCTGCAGGGGCAAAGAATGGAGGATCGTGCCAGAAGTCACCGGGGCCTTTCCGTGCCACTGAATGAGTCAGAGACCCGCCCAGAAGATTGCTCTGATCTCCTAATCTGGCCATCCGCTGCCTCTGTTTGCTCTTCCTGGGCAGAAGGGGGACTTTCGATTGTTGAGTCCACTTTGCTTGAGTGGCGTCAGATGCAGCCAGGGGCAAAAGACGCAGGATGCCCAGGATGACGGGGGGGGGGGGGGGGGGAGAGCCGATGGG
>JANHFL010008753.1:9571-21762 GCA_032468155.1 Oxyrhabdium leporinum
TGGAATAATCTGGCTATGTCGGGGTGCCGGAAACCACAGCCACTCGGTCTTGGAGGGATTGAGCTTGAGTCTGCCCCTGCTCATCCAGACCCGTACGGCCTCCAGGCACCGGGACATCACTTCCACAGTCAAACCCATAAATCAGTAATTTATTTTTTCTGTTATAAACAAAGTCCATAAAAGATTTATAGTTACTTACAAATGTAGTTATGGTCTTTTCTTTAGTCAAATAGAATAAAAGAAATTTTTTAAAGTTTTGCAGGATTGAAAGATTTTAGCTAACTTCTTCCAGTTCTCATATATAACTGCCCAGTTTTTCTCTGCAATGTGTTATTCTGCTAGAAGAAACAAGATTTCATGCCTGCCTTTATGACATCCAACAACCAAAACTTCCCAGACATATAGATTTTGCAAGGACTGATTGAAGAACTCAAAAATATTGCTAACAAATAAGTTGTGAATATCTCCAAAGCAACAACAGAACATCAGAAACTTTCTACATTTAACTCAGAATTGGCAGAATGTAGTTACAGACTTATTATTAGATGTTATAGTGAAACATCAGCCAACAGATTAGGTCCAACAACCCTAGAGAACACCAGGAGTTAGATGTCGCATTACCATATGCTGTTATTTTAACAATTTATTAATCTAATGAAGCAGGGGGACATGAAGGAAAAGCTGCCCTCAAGTTGTGGTGACTACAACGATATACCTATGTAGTTTTACATGACATATAGGATCACTCCATATAACCTGCACTCTGTATAACCTACTTAAGATATATTTTCAGCTCTACTGAAAATTTTTGGATTTCTTGTTCTGACATGCATAATTTAAATCTTCTTAGCATTGTTTAAATTCCATGAACCTCTTAAAACAATGAAAGGTGTGCCCTTGTAAACATATTTGATTAAGGCAAAGTCCCCCTGTGTCAGGCTTGACATCAATGATTTTATGGGCCCATCTGAGTAAGTGTCTTGGTAACAATATGAAAGGGGGTTTTCAGTGCTTTTTTCCCAAATGCTTGTTCAACTTCCCACTCTAAACTACAGCTGTCGGTTTTTCTGGTGGTATCAAGTCCAAGTTCTACTCAGGATGATCTCTGTTTTAGCTCCCTAGAGATCAACCAAGACTGGCTAGATGCAACAAGCTCCTTTATAGACATTGTTACACTGCATAAAACTTTTTGAACCACTGCCCTGAATATTAACTATAATAATACTTAAATGGAGGCCCTTAAGTTGCTTTTTGTTGTTGTTGTTGTTCATAAGATATATATTTGCAAAATAAGTTTTGAATCTTGATATAAGGAATCACTCATAGAATAAAGGTCAGTTAATGTTTGAGAAGTTAACATCATACTTAAAAAGAATTTCCAAAGAAAATTAACCAGGAATTAATAAATCACCCTATTTGCTAAAGAGCTGTACTATATATTCCTCTAGCATTCCTTGTCTATAAATTCAGAATTGTAAATAGTGCAATTTTCCTTTATGCAACACAACATATATCATTAATTCAAAGCAGAATTCCTAATTTGGTACTGCATATTACAATAACATCTGCAAAATACACACCTATGTCAGAGATCTCCACATACCTTTCTTAGCACATGATCCAACAGTGATGAACAACAATTTTCCCAGCACAGCCGACACTAACTGCTTAATTACCCATACTGTTAGAAAGCTAAACTGCTTTCAGAAGAGAGAATATAACCAAATAAATTTTATTTTCTAACTAAGTTATAGAGTTGAATCAATTCCTTAATCTGGAGTTTCCAAACTGAAAAACTCATATTTTAAAATTGTACTTTTGTTCCATTAATGATAGATGCAGAGTTCTTTAAAAAACATAGACACGTGGGGGGGACTACAAAAATATAATATTAGTATTATTCTTGTGTAATAGCTATTTATTCAAATGATAGGACAGTTTGGTTTTTTTCCTAAATAAGAATTAATAAAAGATATAAGACAAGGAAAAAAAAGTAAAAAACTTATTCTGGAGTGACATATCGGACTAAAATATATAGTTGGTTTTAATGTGTTTAAATTCAGCATTGTGATTTAATAATCTATAAATAGTTTAGTACTTATGAATCCATCTAATGTTTATTTGTATATGCAGCTTTAAACTAGGTGTTTAAAGGTAATCTCATATCACTATATAAGGAAGTATTAAATGTTCTAAATATTATTTCTACTTAAAATTGTTTTACCTCTTTTCCATAGTTGTTGGACAATATTCATTTATTACTGAACAAGTAGCTAAAGATTTCAAAATATGAACTAGATTGTTTATTAGTTCCCCTGCTGCCTTTCTCTGAAAAGTTACAACACTTAGGTCTGTAACTATTTTAATACAAAAGCAATCCCTAATAGTTCTGTGTTCTAAGACAAGCACCATGTATACTTTCTACAAAACAGTTTCATTTAAGTTTACAGTTGATTTTCAGTACTGCAAGTAGATTTGTACAGCCCAGTTTAAATAATACAGTCAATTTGCATTATTTGCAGATTCCAAAATTGTGAATTTGCCTACTTACTAAAATTTATTTGTAACTGCAAAATCAACAATCGCAGAACTGTCATTCATGCACAGTAAGAACAGTGAAAAATTTGAATTATTCGACAAACGGATTCCCATCTGAGGTTTTGGTATTCACTAATTCAGTGTTCATGGTAATTTTACAGAATGTTAATTCCCACAAATAACAAGAATCCTCTGTACCTCAATTTTAGGCACAATCGCAAAATATCATACTCTATTCCATAATGACCCTGCTTTCCAATGAGCATTTACTTGATCCCATGCGCACATCCAGGAAGAGACAGAGCTCCTTCAAGGAATTGTCCACGAGTAACGAAAGAATGTCCACACTTAGTATACAATCCCTTAAGCCCATTTCTGCACACCTTTGTATTTTAAATGTTTTACCTGTCTCTTTTTCAGATTCTCTCCAACTTCATCCGACCCTAATATGTTCTCTCCTTTCTTTTCAACCGCTTCATTTTTTCTCCAAATAGTTATCGCTTTTCATTCATTCATGCTCTACAACCCACCTTCCTTAATATACTGGTCAGTCATATTTATATTTAATCCATTTAGACCCATATCTCCTTATCTCTCTTTCTTATTTTAATATACACATTTATTAAGAATTCCATACTAAACTACACTGAATGTATTTTTATGTTTCTCCTAACATGTAACAAAGAACCATACATCCATCTGGATTTCTTTCAATAAATATTCATTCTTCTTAACTGACCACATACTATCTATTATCTTTGTAACAGCATATCTTAACATTTCTCCATATACCATGGTGCAGAAAGTCATCTATGGGCCCTTGACTTTATTTCCTCTTTGACCAGAAATTCTTTACATACTATATTTAATATTAAGTATACTATTAAAGCACTCTTGTGCTTTATCATTCTGTCATTTGGGGAAGCACAAAAGTATTTTAAAAATCCTACGAGGCATACTATATTAAATAATACACTTCCATACAACACATATTACTTGGATATATAAAATAAATATACTTTAGCTGAAGGCTACTACTTTTATTTTGATATAACTGTTGTTCAGTTTTTCTCTTCGCTACTTAAGGATTTGAAAGAAATTCCTTTAAAAAAGAAAAAAAAGTTGAAAGAAGTTCCTTAATACTTTGGAAAGGATAACCACAGCATCTACATAACACAAGGGTGTTAAACTGGCGGACTGCAGGCAGGATGCATCATGCGTAGGCCATGCCCACCCTGGCTCCGCAAAGGTAAAAAATGTTGCAATATGTCGCGATACATCATGCTATCGGGTTTGACACAGGTCTATCTGCTAACACTGGATGATAAAATTCACGTGTTTAGTTTAGGTTCTCACTCTTTATGTATAAACTTGTAAGCATTAATTCAATTTTGCCTGTCAGGTGCAACTCTGATACATTAATTTTAGGTCCAATTAGTGACTAGCATTAGAAAATGTAATCTGAAGTGAAGATTGACTTTCAATTATTAGAGTTGTACATGTAAAAACACATGTATATTCACATCCCCAACAACACCCCTACTTAATACCGTATCACCACAATATTTTTTTATTTATTCCACAAATATTTTAAACAATTAGAGAAATTTTTTCAAAAGTTGGCATAACATATGCCGAAGCATGGCTGGAAAATTCTGAGAGTTGAAAGCCACACATTTTCAAATTGCCAACTTAGAAAAACACTGAGCTAGGGAAACATCATAGATCCTTATTTAATCCTACTGAATGCCAAACTATTCTGTTTATTCTCAGGTATGCTCTACCTCCATCATATACCATTCTTATTCATGAGGCAACCACCATCCTCTCCTAATGCATGCAATAATTCAAGGTTGTTTACTTTAACACACACATTTTCTAAAGCAACGTAAATTCATACTCATGGATTTCTTAATTACTGGCTGAAGAGCAAAAATCAGGTCTATACTTTCTTTATCTTGCATAAAGCAGCAGTGACTTCCTAATGATTCATATGTTAACATTTCTCCACCACTGCCACTTACACCTATCATATTATTTTTCATTATTATTCTTTGCATTTTGCATTTTTTTCTTCTAAAAATTACATTCTTTATTTCAATTGCACATTTTACAATATCACTATCATTTACAAATTGAAGAAATTTCTAAAATACGCTTTCCAACATTACCTCACTTCACTTTCAACCTAATTAATTTCATACCGTTTATTTTTAATTACATTAAAACTACTGAAGTTTCCCTGCTTAGACATTTTGAGTAGTTTTTAAAATAAATTTTCCTTTCGATAAGAACTGTTCCACACTTATTCTGTTTCTTTTAATTATTTTCATTCAGTCCCAAGTATTTTCCATATCATCTTTCTTAATATTTACTTTTTACATTCTGTTTGGGGATTAAACTATCTTTCTAATATTTTTTAATAGAAGCCTATAGTTTCCTTCCTGCAATTACTCTACTACTTAGTGCATTAACTTCTTTTCTTTTTGTCCATTTCCATTTTTCCCAAGACCCTCTCTTAATAACACCAAATAATGGTCTCTTCCATATTCAAAACTTTTCATCATCATTCTGTCCACCAATTTTCTCATTCATTTTAAGCAGTCATATCAATCATGCTTTTTGATTAATTATTTTTCCAGGTGTATATTCAGGCTAAATGTATGCATTTGCGAAAAAAATTTTTTCTAACAAATAGATCTTTTCCCGTCACCATATTCATTCACATTGGTTCTGTAAAAGATCTATTCATTTCTCTGTACTCATTCATACCATGCTGTCACCAAACATTTTCCCCAATATAGTAAATCAGAATGTTGTACACATTTTCTCTAAAACTCATTTTAATCATTTTATTATCACTGTCCATGTATAATATGCAAATACAGCTACCTTTGGGTTTCTAATTTAACAGGTACCCTATATCATGCCAACTTTAAATAATACCAACTGATACATTCTCATATACAGTTTAACAGTTAATCAAAATTAGGTCCCCACATTAACTTCCGTGCATGTATTCATCAATTCTGCACCATAAAATCAGGCCTCCATCATTCATATCTAATGCATCGTTTCTCTTCCTCTTAGTTTCATAGTTACCTATTTTCTTTTCACTCATCTCATGTGTTAATTTATGCTCTTTACCATTTACTCCTCTTAGCTTTCAAGTCACAATCTTGCATCTGCATCATCAGATATTATTACCAATGCATTTTCCAAACACCCATCATGGTTTTTGTCAACAGAAATTTTCACATATTTTTTATGAATACAGAAAAGATGAAGGCTAAACTACAAACCACAGTTGCATATGTGGCATACATACTATTTGTTGCCAAACAGTAAGGACATTACTATGGGACAGGATGCTGGAAATAGAAACAAACATCAGTTTTATCCCTTCTTCTTGTTGTTATTAGTTGCAAAGTTGTGTCCAACCCATCGCAACCCCATAGACAATGTTCCTCCAGGCCTTCCTGTCCTCTACCATTCCCCGGAGTCCATCTAAGCTCACGCCGACTGCTTCAGTGACTCCATCCAACCACCTCATTCTCTGTCATCCCCTTCTTCTTTTGCCCTCAATCATTCCCAGCATTAGGCTCTTCTCCAGTGAGTCCTTCTCATTAGGTGGCCCTTGTGTTTATCCCTTGTATGATCATGCAACTCTATCAGGCTAGATCCATAGAAAATTGCCCACATTCTATCAACTAGGAGATTCATGCATTTTAAAAACACATATTTAAGATTTAACCTAGAAATATTAGCTTAATGCAGCTAAGCCAATCTGCTTATCTGAGGAAGAAAACAACATCTCAGAAAAGCATATGAGCCTTTTAATAAAATGTATTAGGTGGAAAGGATGCTAAGCAGACTTTTTTCCCCATGATAGCCTAACATAGCTCTCCTCCTACAAGGCTGGAAGTACTGCATTCATTTATGCAACATATAATATACGTTTGCTGATATTATAAGTGCTGAAGAATGTGGGAAAATAGGTAGGAAATACTCCAAATGTATAATCCTCTGAAAAATTCACTTAAACTGGACAACTATCCAACCATGCTACAGACATTTTCAATTTCACCAAGTTGTTTTACTGCCATTTTTGGTACCAAATACCAAAGAACTACAGTGGCAAATACATGAAAATGACACCAGATTTGGGAAAGTTTCTTAAAGGAGAAAATTATTTACTAACCTGCAAGGGTAATGTTTAAATAAACATTGAACACTGAAACACTGAACACTAGAAACATCGTTTATCTACTTAAAAAGAAACATCTATTATAATATTGAGGGGTACCTATTAGCCAGCTCTATTTAAAAAAAACTAAACCAATATTAAATATAGACATGGCAATATCAGTAACATCAAAATGTGTATGTAATTTCTAATAATTGCAAGTGTGGCTAGACATGATAGTATACTGTAACAAAAACAAGGAGTTATGTGGTATCTTAAATACTAACAATTTTATTAGAAAAGAAGCTTTTGTGGATTGCAACCACTTCATCACATGCATGACATATTATTTAGAACAGAAAGCATACCAAAGTTGGGGAAAAGATGAACAAAAGAGAAATGTAGTCAGAATGTTTAACATAGAGCAGCAGCAGCAGAGGAATAAACAGCAGAATTCTTATCCTAGAATAAAGGATAAAGACTTCACTGAAGTAGAATGTACAGTAAAAAAATATTTTGTCAAGTTGTTCAAAGTATTTTCACACACAACTGGTTTCCCCATTACATCCCTTTCCAGAAACACAGGGAACATGCATAATTTATATGTGCTCTTGAAATGCTGAAATATGAATAAAGTAAAAGAAGTCTTCACAGCAGATTGTCTCACAAGGGTTCTAGAGAGAAGCAGCAAGAGTCCATTCCCAATTATAAGGGCACATTTCCTGTGGTATTCAAGCCTACTATTGCCCGTTATTTCCTAATCATTAACTTTTGCTGGGGTCTTTGAACAGACATGGGAAATATTTACAGCAGCTGTTTGGAAAGGACACTGTGCCTCACTTTTATTACATTGTTTTACAGGAGGAAAGTCATTGGTTATATCCTTTTTTCAGCTGTATTTTACACATTATCATTGTCAAACTGGTTTTTCATAACAACATGTATTTAGAAACTCAATTCCAGATGATACAAGGCTAATAAGCCAAAATAAAGATTTGCCACATTAGGTAGGTAGGTAGGTAGATGATTAGATAGATAGACAGACAAACAGATAAACAGACAAGACATTTTGTGAAAAATATAATTTATCATATGTCTGTAACAAAGCAAATTAGCAAGTTGAATATCACTATTTTGGTAAATCCCAACATGTGGGTTTTTCATACACTTACTGTCATGAAGGTACCATAAATGAAATCCTATCTCTTAGATTAACAACCAGAAGTAAAACCCACGAAGTTCACCACTTCACAAATATTAACACTATTTATTAATGGATGTTAGTTAAAAATGTAAATAAATCACAAGAATTATAAAGCAATAAGCTTTAACACCATCAATAATCTAAATCTTTTGAAAGTACAGGATTTTGTTTAAGATGTATGATAAACCATTGGTGAACTGGCACTTTTTTTTACATTTTTTTCTACAAGTTTCTATTTTATTGCAACATATAAGACCTAAAATAATATGCAGACAATCCTTCTGCTAAATCCAAATCATCATTAATTCAAATGCCCTAAACATGGTCCAAGCATAATTAATTTATTTTGAGGCTTCATATTT
Organism: Oxyrhabdium leporinum; assembly: GCA_032468155.1. NCBI lineage: Eukaryota > Metazoa > Chordata > Lepidosauria > Squamata > Cyclocoridae > Oxyrhabdium > Oxyrhabdium leporinum. The sequence goes on from JANHFL010008753.1 coordinate 17,862, forward strand.
GTTTTGTTCTATTGCCTCTCAAAGAACAATCAGGGCACCCAATTCATTAGAAAATACATCTATAGTGTTGCTGCTCCTTATTCTACAATAAGAACATGAATGCTGGTGAGCAAGTCTGTACATGCCATTTAACTGAGAACCAGTTGACCTCAGATTGATAAAGAGGATTTAGTCTCCCTATTCTAACACTATCCTGCTTTCTAGAAAAAAAATGTTTTAATTTATACATCGCAGCAGCTAACCATTCACATCAATTAAACTTCAAAACAAAGCTTCCACAAAGGGCTCAAAACTATGGTTTTTACCTAAACTGAACTTATATGGAAAAGAATTAACGGTTAAAGTAAAGAAACTATGAGTTTCTTTCTTCTTTGTACTTTAACTCAAGCAATCTTGGGGGGGAAACAAGCCAATCCATTATTTACACTTCAGAGTACCATCCTTCTTCATTTTGTTAAACACTAAAGGCTATATTCAGTGTTATATGAATGGTTTTCTAATAGCACAACTGGAATTCTTGCAAACTCCTAAATCTCTCTTTGAGAGTCACTCCATTAGATCTAGCAAATGTTAAAGGGCAGTGGGGGGGATAATTTTTTCTCCCTTTTCTCAGCAGCCTTCACTGGGGAAGTCTTGGTGACTGGGGAAGACTGGAGTTGTAGTTCCACCTCTGGAAGAACATATGCTTCTTGTCTTTATACCCTGGTGTTTTGTATAGAATGTATGGAATAAATAAGTGGTTCCTATCCATGGCAACTTTGAGCATGAGGACTTCAACTGCTAGAATTATTAGAATGGCCATGCTGGCTAGGAAATTCTAGGAGTTGGGTGCCCTACATTTTATAGTTACTCAAGTTGGGGAACACATTCACTCCATAAAACTCACTTGTAAAATCACACTTACACACTGTATTAAGCTATAAAATGATTTGGTTGTCTATTACCAATATACTGTTTGAAGCTGCATAAGGCCAGCCAACTATGGGATCACAAAGCATGTCAAGCCAAAGGCAAATAATAAATCAGGATTTAGCAAGTTATAGTTTAGCACAAAATGTCAGCTTAATTTCTCTTTAGTCTGAACATCTCATACCACTTGCTAAGGTTTATTATGCAGCTTTGTTGCCAAACTCTTTAGAAAAATATCCATAAAAAAGAAAGAAAATTAAATCTTAACTATGCCCGCACAGTATAAATTTATCTTACTTGCTCCACATCTTAGACTAGGGCAATCTACAAGGAAGAAATGAAGACTGAAAAGTTTTATCAAGTAACTGCTCCATAATGTCCCATCTTCAGCATCACTATGGCTACCACAAGGCACACAATTTTGGATACAGGTACAAACTAGGTAAAAACCCAATCAATTGCTGCTCCTTCAAAAAAGGCATTAAAATTTTAACTGCAAATTTGTGAATGTAATAAGAGAGGACCAAACCATTGTGATCCCTTGTAATATTACCAAATTGAAATGGCCTATCAGAAGAATAACACTAGTTTACAGTACATAACTGTCTTCTTTCAATGTAGAAATATTTATGCAGTTTGTTCATATTTAGGTACTACTTCCATTTCATGGAAAACTTTGCAACTCAAACCAAAGTATTTCAATCAACCTTCTGCCAACTCTAAAAGTGTACTAATTAGCTTGCAATATTATAAGATTAAATTATGTCTATTGCATGATTTGAATTAATTGACAGTGAGATATACATTCATACAACTGAACTCCATTCTGGGGAATGGGAGGCAGAAAAAGACACACCGAAGATGATGTAACCTTCACAAGAAATAACAATGCAGAAAAATGAGACTCAAAAGCAGGTATCAAAAGGTCACCTATAAATCAGTTTCTATCTCAGACTCATAGTGATTCATTCAATCCCTACATAGGCCTAGTTCTCTTTATATAAAGCAAGGCCAGAGCAATTCAGCTCACTGCAATGTTTTTACAGTTGCAAACAGTATACCAATCCATACAGCAATAACAATCAGATATGAAGATGATCTACAAGTACATGTCAGAAACTACAGGTACACAATCATGCATCTTTTCTGCTGTATACCCAGATGAAAATCGATGACTGATGAATAACAGTTGTTAAGATCTGCAACACAGCACAAGAAATACATTTTGTTACTTCCTCAAATTAATGTGAGTCTTTTATATAAACAAACCCTGGCTGATGTTTCATTCCCATAACAATGTACATTGGAAAACTTAGTCATATAGGTGACTAAACATTACACAGCCCATGATATTGCAGTATTTGTTTCCTCTAATGGGGATATATCTTGTAGACTTTCACAGCAACTTATCTTACCCATGTCTGTGTATATTTGTGTGTGTGTGTGTTGTGCTCCCCCTTCCCATTTCATCTACTTGTCAAACAGGTTGTTCCAGAAATTTTGATTTTCTGCTTTCCAGCCTGAGAATAACCTTTCCTACTCTTTTCCCCCACTTTCACCCCACCCTTTTCATCCACACCCTCTTATAGAGGTAACACTGAAGATAATATTATGCCATCTTCCATACACCTTGACAAATTCATAACAAAGAAAACCAGCTGTTCTTTTTCAAAAGCAAGGCTATTTGATCCGTTTTGATAATGACAGGAACATCCCCAGTTTCTTCACTCCACTATCAGCCCAGTGCACAGACAGTGAAATACTACATGATAAAATAAAAGGTAAAAAGAGTTTTGGTTTGTAACATAGGAGCAGCAAGAGTTGGTGTCTTATGAACTTATGAACACAAACGGGTCCCTTGAAAACAAGGACAGGTGCTGATAATCCTTGTCACAAAGCCACAGGAAATTTATTTCTATAAACTTTTGTTCACAAAGCAGGGATGGCCCACATCATGGCTACTGGGAAAGAGGAAAATGTACATAAAAAAATTTTTTTAATTAAAAAAAAGAGGGGGGAAAAAACCTTAACACAAACCTTATAAACTTGCCCGTATGTGCCATTTCCAACCACTTCCACCAGCTCAAAAATCCCAGCAGGATCCTACACAATAAAGGTGAGGAAAATGAAAGGATGGTTGGGAGAAAGGGGGAGGGGGGAAGAGAAGACATGATTGTTATCTTTGAACAATTATTACTGGATCCCCCAAATGCACACACTGGAGTGGATCGTTTAGCAGTGCAGTTGTTTCACCCTGCTTTTCTACGCACATGCCAATACATGCAAACAAAGGAAAGGAACCCAAGACTGGACTCATCCTCCCTTCGCTTCTGCCCAGGGCACAAAACGGGTAGCCAACCAGCTAACTAGTAAAGGGCCTTCTTTTAGGGTGTAACAACCCATCCCCTATGAGAGAGGTTTCTTCTCCCACCACCCATCCACCCCCCGCAACGTACAATCCCAAGTCTTCCTCTCACCCTCCCTTCCTTCCCCCTCCGCCCCAACCCAGCTCCGAACAACAAAAGCCACGCCAGGGAAGACGTCGCCCGCTTTGTGTGGATAGCGGGAGGGAGACAAGACGGCCAAGGATCGTCTGCAAGCAGCCCTCTTCTCCCTTGCTTTCCTTGCCATCCTCACCGCCACCCCCCGCCCCAAGTCACACTCACCCGCAAAGAGGAAAGGTCTATATCTCCCAGACTTTTTGCAGGAGAGTCATTCGCCATTTTTCCTTTTTGTTATTTTTCTTAACTATATAAATAAAGAGTCAAGCACTTAGCATGCCACGGCGAAAATATAAAGCGTCACCCTCTTGATCTCTCTTTCTGTGTCTGCCTCTCAGAAAGATCTTTTCTTTTCTCTCTCTCTCTCTCTCTCTCTCTCTCTCTCTTTCTCTCTCTCCGCCCTTCCGTTTCTTGCTTTTTTCAGTTCGGGGTAAAACTCTTCTTCAATGAAGAGATGGAGATGAAGGAGGGCGGTGGAGGCTTCTGCTTCT
>JANHFL010008755.1:0-23663 GCA_032468155.1 Oxyrhabdium leporinum
TAGAATAGAATAGAATAGAATAGAATAGAATAGAATAGAATAGAATAGAATAGAATAGAATAGAATTCTTTATTGGCTAAGAGTGATAGGACACAGAAGGAATTTGTCTCCAGTGCATAAGCTCTCAGTTTACATACAAGCAACAAGTGATTAAATTATGATCATAATCATAAAATACAATCATCATAAATCATAAGATACAATGCTCAGTGATAGTCATAGGATACTAAATAAGCAATTAACATAAGTCATAATAGGATACTAATAAAAGCAACAACATAAATCGTAAGATACAAACAACAAAGTTAAAGTCATAAGAAGCTAAGGAAATAGGTAATAGGAAAGTAGAGAAGGATAATAGTAATACAGCCCTACTAGGTGGTTTGACATCCCAGGGCATAAGACAGTGTTGTTGGAATTAGTTGTTTAGCAGAGTGATGGCATGGAAGAAAAAGCTGTCCTTGTGTACGGTTGTTTTGACGTGCAATGCCCTATAACATCATCTTCAGGGAAGAAGCTGAAATAGAGTATGTCCAGGATGTGAGGAGTCTGTAGATATTTTTCAGCCCTCTTTCTGGTTGATGCGGTATACAGGTCCTCGATGGAAGGCAGGCTGTTTGCAATTATTTTTTCTGCAGTCCTAACTATCCCTTTAAGTCTATGTCTGTCTTGTTTGGTTGCTCTACCAAACCAGACATTTACAGAAGTACAAATGGCAGATTCAAGAATTCCTCTGCAGAACTGTATCAACAGCTCCTTGAACAGTCTGAGCTTTCTGAGTTGGTGCATGAAGAATATTCTTTGTTGTGCTTTTTAAATGACGTTTTTGATGTTAGGTATCCATTTTAAATCCTGAAATATTATCGAATCTAGAAACTTGAAAGTCTCTACTGTTGATACTGTGTTATCTAGCATTGTAAAAGGTGGTAGAATAGGAGGGATTATCCTAAAATCTACTATCATCTCTACAGTTTTGAGTGTATTCAGTTCAAGATTGTTCTGGCTGCACCACAGGGCCAGTTGTGGTGATGTCTCCACAGGCCAAGTGATAATATTCCACAACAGTACTATAAACTTGGAGTGGTAGATAACATTACTAATAATATTCATTACACCTCTTCCCGCCCATGCTACCTCAGTTTTGAGCATAGACATAGGGTTGCTTAAGGATATGGACACACTTAAAATATTAACCTATCCTGAATATATCAAACTTGTAGCTTGGCAGTCAGCCCCCTTTGGGATCATTGTGGGACATTAGTAGCATGCAGCATCTGTTCTCTAATTGTGGATAGAAACAGCCTCACTACTATTCTTTATGCCAGCCTTTCACATATAGTAAATGCTTTGTTGAGACTGCAATTCCCAGAGTTCCTATTCAACAATGCCATATTGACTAAGACAGGAGTGTCAAACCCAAGGCCCGTGGGCCAGATCCGGCCCATGGGGTGCTTAGATCTGGCCCACAGGGCCACCCTGGAAACAGCAAAGGACTGGCTCACAGTGCCTCTGCCAGCAAAAATGGAGGTCAGGAGGGCTGTTCCAGCCGAAAATGGAGGTCAGGAGCCCGTTTTCACTGGCAGAGCACTCGGGCCACTACAGGCGTCCCTGACACGAGTGGCATTGAGCTGGCCATGCGCCCACCAGCCCCCTCAAGGTCAAACACAACCCTGATGCGGCCCTCAATGAAATCGAGTTTGACACCCCTGGACTAGGACTTCTGGGAACTGTAGTCCCAATGGAACTGGAAGATCCATGTGGGGGGAAAGGTTGCGCTATGTTCTTGTACAGTATTTCTCAACTTTAGGCTTAGGAATTCTGGAAGTCGGCCCACACATCTTAAAATTGCCAAGGTTGAGAAACATTGCTTTGGTATAATCCAAAATACAATACTGTAATTACTATGTATGAGATTATCTTTGAAAACACCACAACTATTTATACAGTTTTTGACTTACAACCACAATTGGGATCAGAATTTCAGTGCTAAGCAAGGCAGTTAGTTGTTAAGTGAGTTGTGCCTTATTTTACAACCTTTTCTGCCATGGGTTTTTAAGTGAATCACTGCAGTTCTTAAGTAAAACATATGGTCATCGGGAAAATCCAGCTTCTCTCATTAACTTTGCTTGTTAGAAGCCAGCTGGGAAGGTCACAGTTTGTATCAGTTTGTCTTAGAATAATGTCTGAATCCAGCCAGTATGGCTTATTCTACAAAGTAGAATTAAAACAAGCCATGACTGAGTTCAGTGTATGAACCCAGTCTGTGATATTTTGTGTGTCAAGGAGATACAGTGTCACCTTGGCTGTCCTAGATTGGCCGTTTCTGGAAACTGCGTGGCTTCATCTGCCCTGTGCTAGAATTAAAAGGCAATTGCAAGCACGTTATGGATAAGGCTGCTTTTTAAAAGCTTTTTTTCATTTTCCTTTCTATCATGTTTTCCACTCCTGTCCTGGAAAGAAAGTATATTGATCTAAGCCAGTTTTTTTAACCATGATCTATTGATTAAATCATGGTTGGATTCATACTACATGATAAAGCCACAACTTAGGAGAATAAAAAAATATGGTCGTACATTTTCCAGAGCAGGGGTCTCCAACCTTAGCAACTTTGAGACTTGTGGACTTCAACTCCCAGAATTCCTCAGCCAGCAAAGTTGTCAAGGTTGGAGACCCCAGTTCCAGACGGATGTCTAATGAAACCCCTAACTTCAATTCTAGAGTGCAATCAAGTGTTACCGTGTCAAAGGTTAGTCAAATTGTTCACCACTATCATAAACCATGATTCACAAATTTCAATGGCTGGATTAATGCAACACAATAAACCAAACCCAAGTAACCACATTATAACTAAGTGTAATATGTGATTTAATCACTGAATTCCACAACTGCCCAGCATCACTGCACAAAAGGCAGTGTTCTGCCAGTAAATCTTATGCAATTCTCCCATGAAACATGATAGGCCTTGTCTAGTTACGTTTCTCAGGAAGTTAGTCAAGACTGTTTTATTCCAGCAACCCAAGGAATCTGGTTTTTATCCCTTCAGAATGAATTGTGGTAATGGTGGGAAATGAAATGACTGCTATGGCTTTATTATACTGACTCCATTTGTGCTTTCAGAAAAGACGATTATGGGGAGGAAAGCACTTCTTCCTTAACAGAATAGGGTGGAGGGTGAAGAGGAGTAACTCAGTCTGTAATCTTTCCATGCTTTCCTACCACTTCCTCCCTCCTTCTCCTTTTCCATCAAAAAGCCATGCACAAACAATTGTTACAAACAAAGAAAAGAGCTACACAATGTGTTTTGACCAGTCACTCTAGAAGGTACTATTTGGGAAGCATCCACGAGATTCTCAGTTACCCTAAACTACTTGTTAAACAGCTGCATGAAAAAGATACACACAATAGATTTTTTTAAAAAAAAAGAAATACCAAGCAGTTCTAATCACATTTAAGTCAAATTTGTGGGATTACTCTGTAAACATGTATAAGGTACTGTCTCTCAGCCTAAGCTTGCTTGCTTATGTGGAAGTAAATTCTATTGAAAGCAATGAGTCATGGGCCAGTTTACACATTTTTTTCAGCTGTCATGGCTTTTAGCTTGTCATGTCTTTGGAAGAGCAAAACAAAAAACAAAAAAAGCATTAGGGACATTTTGACATTTAATTAGGAAATGTTTATTCTCACAAATGGGAAAAACCAGGAGAAAAATCAATAATGAAAAACAAATTAGAGCCCAGTTTTTGAGCACAGAACTTTCTGTGTCTCTCAATGATGCCCTAGGAACAATTGTTACCTAAAAGGAGTGTACAATTACTAAAACAAAGTAATGCAAAGCTGTTGTAAAGTTGCTTGTCCAGTCACACTAACATGCTATAATAGTACCATTGCTATTGTAAAATATAAAACAACCATTAGTGCTCCATTAGCTTGTCTGGTTTTAGGTAAATCACAACAAACCATCCTGATGATGTAACTCCCTAAGTAACTGAATGGGCCAAATGAAAATTAAGTTTTCTCTGCCAACAAGAGTAGTGATAATCTATTTGATATCCCCCCTATGCTTTAGATTGGGTTTTTAAAGAGATTAATCTAGATAGAAAATCTGCATGTTCAGAAGAGAAAAATGGGTTAAAAATACATGAAAGAGAAATTGACAAGATTAGCTAATTTAGATTATCTTTAAACTTCTTAGGAAAAGAAGAGTTGTTTTGCTTTACCAGATCTAAAGCAGCATCAGTTACTATGGGACAATTTTGCTCAAACTAATCAAAAGACAAACCCAAAGAGTAAAAATTATCCAGAACAGAATTTGTCCATAAAGAAGTATTTTTTTTCTTCTGTCCAAGTTCCTATAACTAGCAGATTTTGCTTTGTGGATTAGATCACATGACCATTCGGTTGTATTCTGGTATATATGGATTAAATCACACCCTAATCCAGTTGCTGTCAAATCATTTAATGAGTTAGCATAGCAGCAATTCACTAGTGTAATACTACTGATTTTCCTCTGTTAGGCCCACTGACATGGTCTCCAAGGTATGTCAGCCCAGCACAGGAAGCTCTCCATATCAATCATATGGCACACAAAGAGCCAAACATTAATGGAAATAGAGAAGCCAGACTTGGAATACTGCATACAGTTTTGGTCACCATGAAACAAAAAAGATGTCAAGGCCCTAGAAAGTGTGCAGAGAAGAGCCACAAAGATGATAAAGGGTCTGGAGCCTTAGGACGAATGGTTGAGGGAGCTAGGTGTGTTTAGTTTATCAAAGAGAAGGATTAGGGGGGACATGATAACTGTCTTCTGGTACTTGAGAGGCAAAGAAGAGGGGACTGATTTATTCTCCAAAGCACCAAAAGGCAGGACAAGAAGTAATGGGTGGAAGCTTGTTAAAGAGAGATCCAACCTAGAAGTAAGGAGGAATTTTCTGACAGAACAGCTAAGTAGTGAAATAGCTTGCCTCCTAGAATTGGGGGTGCTCCATTACTGGAGGTTTTCAAAAATAGACTGGACAACCACTTTACCAGGATGGTATAAGGTCTCTTGCTTTGAGTAGGGGGTTGGACTAGAAGATCTCTGAGGTTCTTTTCCGGTCCTATGATTCTATGTTCTAATCCCAGCTTGCTATGCTAGCTCCTTATTAGCAGGGAAGAAGGTAGGGAAAGCTGCCTGCAGAGCAGAGAGCAAGGGGAAATCTCAGTGGAGCCAAACTTATTTCCCTAGGACTAGAACATTTCCAAGCTGCAGATGTCTTTTGGCAAGGCTGCCTCTCTCCCAGTGTTGTTTTTGGGGACAAGAGCAAAAGTGGACATTGTTCCAACAGTCTAAGGGCCATTCCTCTCCCCTTACATTTAACTATGATACAAACATGCTCTAGGCATATCTTTAATTAGCTTGTCCCCAGCCAAGGGATGAGACAGCCTTAAATTGTCTTTAGCAGAGTTAATGTACGATAACTACAATAACTATACTACAACAACATCAGTTAACAATGGTTGAGGCCGCCAGAAGAGCAAGAGCCAGAACTTTGTATCTCCCTTGACACCCAAAGTAGTAAAACAGGAAGTAGAGAAGAAGAACTAATATTAAGGTAGTTTCTTCCCCTATTCCAGCACTGTCCAAAGACAGTCTTAAGGTTTCTAAATCAGGCAACTGGGAAAAGAGGCATGATGGATATTGGCTACGGGGACAGAAAACTCCATACCAATGTAACTTTTTGCTGACTCAAAGATACTGCAGGTCAAAAGCACCTGCACAATATGCTAGACTGCACATAGCAGAATAACAGAGTTGCAAGCGACCTTGGAGGTCTTCCAGTCCAACCCTCTGCTCAGGCAGGAAACCCTATACCATTTCAGACAAATGGCTGTCAATCTCTTTAAAACTTCCAGTGTTGGAGTACCCACAACTTCTGGAGGTAAGTCGTTCCACTGATTAATTGTTCTGTCAGGAAATTCCTCCTTAGTTCTAGGTTGGTTCTCTCCTTTATAAGTTTCCATCTATTCCTTCTTGTCCTGCCCTCAGGTGCTTTGGAGAATAGGTTGACCTCCCTCTTCTTTGTGGCAGCCCCTTAGATATTGGAACATGTGGATTTTGCTACAGGCATGTCCTCTTACTCAAGCTTGTTAATAATGCACACACTGCAAGTTTACTTTCAAGGGTATTGTTTTATGATTCTAATGTATTTACTGCATTGTTTTGAATATTTAGTATCCTACAAGGTATCCGCTGGGAAATCCAGACATTTTTACAAATCCAAAAATTTAAATCCCCCGTAGAAGAATATGTCCAGGAAAAACTAGAGGGTTAACTAGGTCTCTTTTTCTTCTGGGGCAAGAATATAGTCTTTATCTTCAACCCATAAACTAGGCATTTCTATTTCTGTTTTTCCAAACCACCAACTAGATCAATTTTTAGCGGGACTCCAGTTGTGCATACTTTAAAACAACTGAAGGAAGGCATTTGTTACAATAGTGCAAAAAGCTGCCAAAATGCAATACAAGGAAACATTTTTTAGACTTGCAACCTAAGTAAGGTAAAGATACAATTTGACCAAGATCATGTAGGATTTCGCTTGACCTTACCATCAGTGCCTAAATTCAGCAAAGGAATATATGAAGTGGTAATTAAAAATTAAGTAATATTATTCATTACTCTCATCATATCATAGGCAGAGACTTATTTATCAGCCTAAATGAACTTTATGTTGGAATTTCCTCTTTCTATATAGCTTTTGTCTTGTACCTTACCCACCTTTTTTTCTTTCTTAAGCACACCGTTTTGCTATTTGTTCACTTTCTCTCTAAACCAAGTGCTTGCAGGCCTGGATTCAGAAGATAGTGAGACTGAATGCAACTTAGAGGAGAGGTATATAGGAGAGAATGTTGTTTGTGAAAGGAATCCTTCTTTGGTCAAACTGAGCCCTTGCTAGCTGATTTTTTCCTTTTAGTGACCCTTCTCCGCCTATCGATTCCTTAGGATCTTGCTCCTCATGGAATTCCTGACTGGAATGCTCCCTTTCTCCCCACCCCACCCCCTTTCCATTAATATTCTCTGCCATTCTTTATTTCTCCAGACACTTTTGAGTCACAGGTGACCCTGCCAAGCACTCAGTCTAGACTGAGAGTCATTCCCAAGTTATTTGACTTTTCATTTCCTCTCTATTGCAACGGAGAGTTGGGGGGGGGGCAAGGAATTCTCCCCTCCCTTCCAGCTTGGTTAGCCCACTATACTACTACCACCGCTCCATAGGCACAGGGTCAGCCCCACATTTCACAGGCTGCCCAGCAACAACAGCTTAGCCTAGGGTATGTGAGATGAAAGTGGTTAAATTAAAAAAGTTTAATTTAAGGGAGTGAGGATGGAAAGGCTCAAGACAAATGGTATATAGGTGAAAGAATCGCAAAAAATCAGCATATCAAATGTTTACCAACTGTTCATTAGCTGATGCACTTTTAATAGGAGTCTGATCTCCATTCAGTCTGTATTGCAAGTAGCAGTATCTCTTGCCAATCACAAGAGGTATATGACAAGAATATACAAGAGATGAGAGAGAGAGAGAGAGAGAGAGAGATTTGATGACCAGCTGCCACCCTGTTTAAAAAGAAGGGAAGGAAGAAGTCAAGTTATCCTATAAATTATAGGGGGAAGAGCTGCCTGATCTAACACTATTGCTATGCTCTTTAAAAGTTTCCTTCCAGTCAAGAAAGCTCCTAGAGGCTTGGTAGATATCTCCATGTAATTTTCTTGCCAAATTGTATGATTTTCTTGTCACTGCCTTCTTCCATAAACCTCTTGTGCTTCCCAGATTGAAAGTTTGGGATTTCCTGGTTGCCCCCACCCATCCTAGTACAAATTAAGCATACTGCATACACTTCTGAGATAAACCAAGATCACAGTAGGGGTTGTTATCTAGGTAGTATTTAGTATTTATATATAATTGAAAATAGCATGCTTTGATGTTCATGATTAATGCTAAAACATTACATTAGTCCTGCCTCTATTCCAGGAGTTCAAGTTGCATTTACATTACATTCAATTACATTTAGGTATACTAATTATTATTTTAGATTATATTCTGTTTTTGCATTATTTTATATATATGTATAAATATTACATGCAGATAAATTATGTAGTTATTTTAAGTCTGTTTCTTTATCACATTTATAATCCACCATAATCAATTTACTCTTGGAATTATATAAATATCCTACTAAAAATAGCACTAGTTTTTGAGAAAACAGTTTCTCAAAATATGCCCCAGTATGTACTTCCTTTAGGAGCATTTGGAAAGTGGATTTTTGTTTTCCTTTTCATTTCATTGCTGTTAAACCTTCACTTACAATACTTCTATCTTCCTTCTGGATTTACATGAGGCAGCACATGTACAAACAATCATATTAAATGAATTTCCCTATACCAAAGGATACTTCACAGAATTTTTCAAGCCTGGATGACAACACCAGTCATTTGTTAGGAGAGGAGTATTTGAAAGAACAAAATTATTCTCCCCATTTAGACAGATAAGTTATATTTTGGCTGGGTTAAACAGTTTACTAAATTAAACTGCTATTTTCTAGTTTGTGGTTCAGTTGGGTGGCTTCAACAAGACATGGTTCAGCTGTACAAACACAGTTCATTCTCACCATCTGATAACACCTTTCTTTGTCTTCTATTTATTCATTTAAAATACTCTTGGCAACTCACATGCAAAAGTAAAAAAACAACTACATAAACACTATAATAAAGCTACAGAACTCAACACATTAAAAACAAAAACTTGGTTCCAAGTCATATAGTCTCTTATCCTAGCACTTGGGGGGGAAAGCCAGGTCTTCCAAGCTTTTTGGAAGGCTGGGAGGGTAGAGGCCTGCCAAACTTCTGGGGGCAAAGTGTTCCATAGGGCAGGGCTGCCACAGAAAGGCTTGCTTCCTAGATCCCATCAGATGGCAATTTATTTATTTAGCATATCACAGATGGCAATATTTAGAAGGGACTAGTAGCATCCTTATCCTAACTGATCTGACTTCAGTTCTAAGTGTTACTTTTCATTTTTAGGAGAAATTCCTACAGCAACTTCCTGATGGGCTTAGTTGTTGCTGAATAAATGCCAAAGCTTGTTTAGGCTTTGCACACCACTACAGTACCGCATCTTAAATCCGCCATTTAGGAAAGATGTTGAAATTGGATATTATGCTGCACCGGTGTGCTTGATGCACCCTCTGCTGGCCATTAATGAATCCCATTTCAAGTCAGCAACATTAGGCCTTCGAAAGGCAAATTTTATAATTAAACTACGATGACAAAGATAGTCCTTGTCTATGAAGAGCACGATACAGAAATCTGGATTTTTTTCTGAGGTTGCATAATTACAATTTCAAGCAACATTAGCCAGCATGGTCCCGGTAAGAAATGATGATTTGTAATTCAGTGCAGCTAGTCCTCGACTTACAACAGTTCACTTAGTGACCGTTCAAAGTTACAAGGGCACTGAAAAAAGTGACTTATGACCATTTTTCACATTTATGACCATTGCAGCACCCCTCTGGTCACGTGATTTACATTCAGATGCTTGGCAACTGGTTCATATTTATGACGGTTGCAGCATCCCAGGCTCACTTCTTCTGCGTTTTTCTAACAAGCGAAGTCAATGGGGAAACCAGATTCACTGTTACTACTTTATCAACTGTAGTGATTCACTTAACAAACGTGGCAAGAAAAGTTGTAAAATGGGATACACCTCACTTAACACATTTCTCACTTAGCAACATAACTTTAGGGCTCAGTTGTGGTCATAAGTTGAGGACCACCTGTAATTGGGGGGGGGATTGTAGTGGGTCTACTTCTGTTGTAGTTATCAGTCCATTCAGCATACACACAAATTGTCCACTTATGAATCTAACTGAACCAATCGTTCACTGCTGTGTGTCCCATTTTCTGCGTGCATGCTATGTGTGCCCTTATCATCCAGGAACTGGTTTCCCTTGCACGTCTGAATGCATTCTAACAGACACTGGATTGGAGAAAATTAGCTCGCAGTCAGGAAGGATTCAGCCTCACCTCCTACCTAGCTCCGCTATCCCGCCCATTTGCTATCCCTAGGAGCTTCCTATTCTTCTCCATAACCTAAGATCCCATAATCAAAACAAGAACCTCTCACCAAAAGCAGCTGTCTCCCTTCCAGCAGAACTCTGGACCTAGCCTCACCGCCTCCACTTCAGGGGCGGGAGAGACCAACGTCACCTTTTGCAATAGCGGCGAATAGCTGTATTCGTTCTTTCCTATCAGCTTCGAGGCTGCCGACTCGACCAACCAATAAGAGCGGGGTGTGGGCGGGGTCTAGTTCCCGCGCGGGAAGATGGCGGTCGGCGGTGTCATCGCGGTCTACGGGCGGCTGAAGGTGGCTTGTTTTTGGGAGCGCGGAGCGGGCGGGCGAGAGCTAATTGTTCGCGTCCGAGGAGTTGGCGGGGAGGGAGCGGGCGGGGAGGCCTATTGCTCCGTGTCGTGTCGGTGTGGAGTAAGACTAACTGCTTTTGGGAGTGGGTACCGGGCGGGAGTCGCCGTCTCTGCGGCGCGTAAAAATTATGATTATATCGAGTTACGGGAAAAAGCAAAATGGTACAAATGCAATAAATGTATTTAGGACGTGCCTGCGCACTGGTGGTTTATAGTGATGTGCAAAAAGGACAGTGTCCTTTTTGAATACCGATCGATCGTTCAGGCTCTAACAGGAAGGCTGCCCTTTTCACGTTTCGATTTCAACTTCAAGCAAGTAGGTGGACTGGACGAGTTTTCAAAATGCTCACTAATGTCGTTGGGTTTTTAAAGCTCCTCTGGAAAGCGTACGTCTCCGATTTGCTCCCTGGAGAGTGCTTTAAAAGAAAGGTCAGATGTATTCGCAAGTGCTTATTGATAGCCATGGCGTTAAGAACCTCCAAATTCGGAGGCAGTATACCACGAAACACTGCTTGTGTGGAGCACTGGTAGGCGCCGTTATTTTTAGTTGTAGGCAACTTGATTATGAAAACTGGGTGCTAGTTGAGGTATCATTCTTTTCTGAGTTTTTTTGCCTAAGTCTTTGGTATATTTATTCTGCAGTAGCTCTTACATTCCGCTGAATGTGATGAGATTTGCTCCATTAAAAACAGCCTGATCCTCTGCATGTTTACTTAGAAAGCATTGGAGTTTGACTGTGAAGACTCATTGTGGCTGCTTGTACTTGAAAAAAATAATAGATGTTGTATGGAGGGCATCGTGACCTTTGCTAGAATTCTTGAACTTTTATTTAATAAAGACTTCTTGCACTCATTAATGTCTAAGATTTCTTTAGAAGTGTCTGGAACTTTATATGCATTTGTAGTACCTTTCCAAATTCTATTTCTTTGTTTACCCTAAATGCATTCCCTATTATGAGGTTGTGCTTCAGAAAAAATAACTTGTTTCTTTGTATGCATCTGTTAGAATACAACAAACTACTTCAACTCAGTATAAATAGAATAAAATAAGTTGACCTCACATTTCAGAACAGTATATATTTGTTTTCTGATTTCTTGCACTACTAATATTGCTACCTTTACAGCCTGACTATATGTATTGAAAGATTTCCAATGGTTGTAATACAAATTGAACCCTAGAGAGCAATTCCTGTCCTTTCAAAATACCTAGGAAGCAAAAATCTGTATGAGGTTAAAAAATCTGGAAAACAGATGTGGGGTGAATGTAATATTGTAGGAGTAAACTCATTCCAGAAAAAGTTAATGGCATTGGAGTAGTGCTGGCAGATTTTAGCCTGAATGACTTCCACATTTACCCATCATGAGTTAACATCAATAAATTTGATAGTGACATGGAAGATTCCAACTATACCATACACTTTTTAAAAAGAATTACCACACAAATATACATGAGAAACTATATCAGTATCACTAAGCTCATAGGTTGGAAAGATTGACGTCTTAAACCTCTCCTCCTAGAAGCCACCTAGGTCTTTGTACCTTGGCCCTGCCTTCTTTTCTTTATCACAGTGATTTGGTGGCTCTTGTTGCTGTAACATATCTTCTGTGAATGCCCCACTTGATGTCCTTCCCTTACCTTAAAGGAGGTATGAAAGACATAGCACTCCTGTAGCCGTTACTCTTAAAGGTGTTTTTTTTTAATAAATTTTATAGTGCCACTTTCTGGCAGGATAGAATGGAGATCAAAAGTCCACCCTTTTCTACTCCTTTGGCAGATAGACTAATCTCACTGGAGATAAATAAACCTTTAAAGAGAAAAAGTATATAAAAATCCTTTTTTTATATAGATATAATAGTCACGTGCCAAAACCTTCAATGGCTAAGAGTTACAATATAGTGCTATTTAAATCATGTCATAAAGGATTTTTCACAGTAAAGTGTTAAAATATGATAAAGCTTTTAGGCAGATCTCAAGATGATGCTGGTCTGATTTTACAAGGATGCCATGAAGAGGTTCCTAGTTGCATAAAGCACAGTTACAAATATTGACTAGAGAAAGTAGCAGACAAAATATTAGGCTTAAGTATGTAAGTCAAAATAAATCCTTTACAATCTTTCTAACTAAACATTTTTACCTACAGTATTAACAGTATTCATTTTGTACGGCAATACATACAACGTGGCTCTGAGAAGTAAATTGAAAGTTTAAAACAATAAAAAACATGAACAAACAGATTTGCTTAGAGGTCAGTTTTCCTGAACTTCCCCTGCAGATGCCAGATCCCAGTTAGTTAATGCTGAGGCTGCTGAGGAGATGGAAAGAGCTCTGTCTCTCTTCTCAGCCTTTGTTCCCAATTTTTGTTTTCATTAAAAAAATGTCTAGCAAAAAGAGAGGGATTTGGGAGAGGGAATGACTGCCCTGCTGACATGATTAAAACTCATGCCTCCATCAGCTTGAATCTTAATTGAAGCTGAGGCATGGCAAACAGCCAATGTATGCAGAATTGGAGGCTTGCCTATCTGTTTACTATTTAAGGAAGCATTTAACATTTATGACTCTGCATATTTTTACATAGTAGAAAGTACAAAGAATTTCTTTTCTTAAGATTGGTCCATGGGAAAGGAGGGTGAGAAAACTAAGTATTTTTGATGGTTGGAGATCCTAGCAGAATTCAAGAAGTACAGAGGGAGGAATAGAATGAAACAAAATATTCCTGATTTTATTTTTCATTATCCTTAGGAACTGGGCTGCCCTGCACTAGAGGGGGTATACCTGTCAGATGCTGAAGACATACAGAAATTGCTATTCAGCCCTTCATCCCATCGTTTGGACATTTTGGAATGGATCTGTGTCAGGTAATAGGTATTACAATTGGAGCCTTATTCCCTGATGTGATAATTCTAACAGTACTGTCAGAATGTCTTGTGCAGACTCAGTGAAATCTACAGATCTGACAGTATGAGCTCAGAAAGGGAGGGGATTTTTCACAGAGAAAAATCTTTATAGCCTGCCTTGTTTAATGTCTCCACAAAACCCCTGTATAAGGTCACCCAGTTCAGAGTTCAGAATCATTAATATACGGACAATATTCAGCTGTGTATATAGAACTTGACCCTAGGCCATCCAAGTGTGTTGTTAAGGTCCTGTCTCGATATCTGTTCAGGTCTGAATCGGGAGGAACAGACTCCGGCTCAAGAATGGGTGGCTGTAATTGTGCAGGCTCCCTGGATTGAGATTTTTCATATGTGATCTATTGAATCCCAGACAATTATTATTATTTTTTGTATGCTGGTGATGCTGGTGTATTTTCTTTATAGAGAATGCTTTTCTTTTTTTTCTCTTCATTTTATTATTTCTTGTTTTTAAAATATAATATGTCCAGAATCTGGGAGTTTGTCAGCCTCTAAATGCAAATAATACATTATTCCTTTTGGAGAAATATGACTATAGAAACGAGAAGGCATTGCATTCAATACATCTTTAACCCCTTCTTTGCCATGCCTGTTTTTAGCCTTTCAAGTGCTAGGAGGTAAAGGAGAAAGTTTCTGATCACCAATTTCTTTGCTGATAAAAGAATTATCTCTGTAGTCTTGGGAGTAGCTGAAAAATCCTGTGGCTCTTAGGATGCTCTGCTGGAGATCATAAGGTTGCAATTTTAGGGTTTTCTTTTCCTAACAAGCAAGATTTATTTCTTATTAGTATAAAAAGAAACAGCTTTTGAAACCATTACTGCTTCTTTCTTTGTGATTCTAAAATTTAATTATATGATTTGACCTACTTTTAAGGGTGGTGTTAGTTTCATTTCAGTTTTGATCAAATGACAGGTGTGCCCTTTGAAACTTACTTTCCTTTGATTATACATGTTAGCAAAGAAGTTAGTTAGAAAGTTGTAACAAGTGTGAAGATGAACTGTAGCATAAAATCACAAGTTTCAGAAAACAGTTTGCAAAAATTAAGAGTAGCTAATCAAAATTATTTTACAGTAATTTTCACTTGATTGGGTCCAGCTAGGTGACAGCATCTAGCTAACCCTGATTGACCTTGAAAAGCTATGTGGGTCAGATTTGATTGTTATTTGGATGAGAGATGACTATCGATTAGAGTGGAAAATGGAAAACTTCTGGGAAGAAGGCAATGCCGACCATTTCCAAAATATTGTCAAGAAACCTACACAGGTAGTCCTCCCTCAGGTTATAACCATTTGTTCAGCAAGCTTTCAAACTCATGATTGTGCTGAACAAATGGTCCTTATGATCGGTCCTTGGAATTCCATTTGTCACAATATGCCTATAGTCATGTAATCACAATTTGGGATCTTGGAACCCGACTCACAATTCCAACATTACAGTAAGCTATGATCACGTGATCATGATTTCCTACCGGCTTCTCACAAGCAGAATCAAATCACATAAGGTATTTGCTTAACAGTGTCGCTTCAAACTATAAGATTGATGGCAAATAAATTTGATAATAAATTAATAATAGCAACCAGAACTGCTGAAATTGTTTCGCTAAGCGATTTGGTCATGTGACATTGCGCTTTACTCTGCGCATTGTTTAGTGATGAAAATTCTGATCCGATTTGTCATCTTAACCTGAGGACTACCTACATGTCAATGTCCATCAGTTGAGTCTGATTTGAACAACATTTTAGCACTGCCATATTTGGACAGTGAGGTGCCAAAACCTGGCTTCCTAAACTGGCCATTGGACTTGATAATCACAGAAAGATAGGAACATTTTTCCCCAATCCACATGATGGAATTGGGAGTAGAAACCTACATAGTCCATGAGAAGGCCATTTTTGGCGTAAGCAACCATGTTGAACTGGACCCTTTGATTTAGAAACTGCTGGCAAATATTAGTTTGCTCCTGTGTCCTAAACCCAGTATCACCCAATTTTTGTAAATGAAATGAAGAAGAACTAAAGTTTTGTACTGGTTACCTCTGAGCCCATTTATGTGGGGTTTTTTTTAGATAGTTGGCATTTAAAGTCTTTTTTAATAAGAAATGTCAAGAGAATATGATAAATAGAGAAGTTTAAATGGTACTGAAGTATTTAAATTACTAAAGAGGCAAGATAACTTTTTCGTAGAAATATATGAAATTAAGGCAGATTCTGCCTGTGTAAATTCTCCCTAGATGCTATATGGGGTTATAGTAGTTTGATGAGATCCAAGTTTTAAAAAATGAATATTTGGAGTTTCTGTTGTAGGAATGTTTATAACAAGAGTAATTGCCTGTGTCCTTTTGTTCTGGCCAATCTCACAATCATGGTTGCTTCCTCTGATTGTTCTCTTCATTCTATGCTAAGGGTTTTCCCCCTTGCTAGATTGAAAATCCACGAGTAGAACTAGATTTTACAGTAACTTTTTTTGAAATTATAGGAAATAATCATAATCATAATCTCTACTCAAAAACAGATATCTGAATGGTTTGGTATTGCTCTTTGGAAAGGCAGACATACTTTTTTACCGTTTCATCTTTTTAAATCTCTGAATAATTTGAATTACTTGCATTTATGAAGGGGTGTGAAGTATTTACAATATTCCGACAAGGCTCTGAAGAGTTTTCTATTCATTTTTTCTATCATTTTATAATAAAAAATACAAAAGAAAATAGTGGCAAAGTAAGGGAGGGAAAAGGGAAGGGAAAAGTGTAGGGCAAAAGTAAAAATGTAAAGGCATTGACTTCCAACTCCCTTTGGTGCAGTAGGATAAGATAATAGCATCAAACGTAATAGTAATATAAACCAGCCATTTCTATAACAATGAACCTATCTACTTGGTAAAATCTAAAATCAAACTTTTATTTTTTCACCTCAAACACAAAGTCCAGAAGCAGTTTCCAATTAGAAACTAAAGTAATTGTTTTTTTCCTTAATCAAAACAGTCAATTTGGCCATCTCTGCTAACTCCATCAGCTTTTGTAACCATCCATCCATTGCGGGGATTAAAGCGTCCTTCCATTTTTGTGACTACAATAATCTTGCTGGTGTCAACATATATAACATTAAAGTTCCAATTTTTTTTTCAAATCTTTATCCATTAAAACCCAAAAGAAAAGTTTTTGGTTTATCTTTATATTCACTTTGAGCATCTTCTGTATTAAGGTGTGAATCATATTCCAATTTTGCTTTGCTTTGAAAGTTTATTTTGCATTTCCTTTGCAGTGTGTACCCACCTCTTCGAGAACAGTTTTCATCTTTCAATAAGGAATCACAATCTGGTTTAAAGATAAAAGGTATACTATATATCTAGTGGTCATATTAAGCGGATTAATAAATACTCTATCATTCTATCATTTGGGAAAGTTGTTGATGTGTCTGTGTGTTCCTGGGTTGTAGGTGGAAAGGTGGGCAGAACAGGAGATTCAAATTATAGAGATTCAAATTTAAACTATGCAGGATCAAAGCCTTTTGTCAAAAAGACGGTGTGACAATGCAATACCTTTTGTATCTGCATGCAGTGTCACAGTGTGTATAGAAAAGGAATGAAGCTAAATGGGAAATTACAAAGTGGGAGAGTCAGTTTGGTCTAGTGAATAAAGCTACAAACCAGGATTCTGTGAGTTCTAGTCTCACCTCAGACCCGAAAACTGGTTGGGTGATCTTGGACTAGTTTGTCTATCTCTCAGTTCAACCCACCATACAAGGTGGTTGTGGAGAAAAGAGGAGAAAAGAGGATTATGTGTGTTCACCTAGAATTATTGACTAAAATAATAAAGGCAGGAAATAAATAAAATGGGTCAGCATTGTTGTCGTCAATTGATACCCGCTCCCCCAGACACCTCTTGTATATTCTTGTCATATACCTATAAAAAGCCTGGACACAAAATCTAATGTGCTGGGCAGAATAGAATACAGAATAGCAGAGTTGGAAGGGACCTTGGAGTCCAACCCCCTGCTCAAGTAGGAGATCCTATATCATTTTGGTCAAATAAGAAGAGATTGGACAACCATTTGCCTGCAATGGCATAGGGGTTCCTGCTTGAGCAGAACAAGAAGACCTCCATTATTCTATAAATGGCTGTCCAATGTCAGATTTTTGTCCTGTCTGTAAACCATAATTTCATGTTACTTATTTCTATGGAAATTAATAGAGATGCATTTCTCTTGTGGGAGGAATCTAAAGTTCCCTCTGAGCACAAATGGGGAAACTGTTAATTATATAATAGACCGCATTCTGTTAGTGTATCCCATAAAATTCCATTAGAACAATTGAAAACCAAGCTTGCATTGTTTTTTTAATCTTTCTTCATCTAACCATTTCCTGGTTTCTGCTTTAGTGTTACTATGATAGTATGATTGACTATAGAACTAGGCATATATATATATATAAATAGTTAGATTCATATCTTCTAGTTAAATAATTGCATTTGGAGGCTAGATGATAATGGAATAGTGAGAATAGTGAGGTCTTGAAGAGTAAATGTCTCCAAAAGAAACAAATTGAATGATCTTAATTAATCCTTTTGTTTGTTTATTTCATTTTGTTAACTTTGAGTTTTACTTTTAACTTGTATATTTTAACTTTGTTCTTAATTTTGTTTTTAACTGTGCTTTTAGTCATGTGTTTTATTATACTATTGTAAACCACCCAGAGTCACTTAGGTGAGATGGGCGGAATAGAAATGTAATAAGTAAATAAATATAAGTTTGCAGCAAGCCCTTATAAGTGATAAGTCATTGCCTGTAAATAAGTTATGGGGTTGTTCAAAGTAACAAAAATAATGTTATTTAAGAATCATGTTAGCAAAAAAGAGATGCATATTAAGAACCAAAAAAAGCTGCTTTTTGCCCTTTAAAATCAGCAAGTTAATTTATGGGGATACTGGCAACTTCACTGTTAAAAGAAAAAAGCAACTTTTGTACTGCTAGTTTGTGGCGTTTCTGTTGGCATAAAGATACACTGCAAAGCAATTGCTCAGTTTCCAGGAAATGAGTCACATCTTAGTTGGCATTCCATCAGTCCATGTTTCAGTCTATCAAGCTTCCAATATTCCAAGCAAAATCTGAACTTTTGGACCAGAATTCTGATTGTTCTGGAGTCCTGTCCTCAGTGGGATCAGAATTAAGCCAACGGACATAAACACATCGGTAGGAATTACTTTTTAAAACTAAACGTGTAGGGTTTTTGCCAAGGAACATGGTTTAGGTTTTCAGTGTATAGCATGTGACTTGGATTAATCCATAATCTTCATAAATTGAGAAGCTGAATAAAAATGGATCAACTCATAATTTATTATGTTGTCATATTTTCCTTTGTCTAATGCTTGCAAGCTAGAAATCATATTTTAATCCGTGCCTGTCTTCCACAATTGAAAACAGCCCTTTGTTTCCCCTGCAGATGTTATGTGTAGAGATTGGTTGATGGATTGCCTTTATGTTTATGAAACTCTTTTTTTAAAAAAAAACCTCGCCTTTCCTGGTTCCTCAAAGTTTTTCTATAATTGAACAAGTTGAGTTCAGTGTATCTTCACAAGACTCGGCTACCAAAATGCCTCATTCTCTCCTGACCTCTGCCCAGTTTTTTTGCATCTGTATTGAGTAAGCTACCTAATGGAGCGAGCGCCATTTAAGAGAGATAATAAAGATGTGAGCAAATACGATGCAGTCTAAAGACGTGAGGGACACAAAGCTTGAAATCTGCATCTGAGATTGTTTTCTACACAACTCAAGAAAGGGACTTCTAGCTCACTATTCTTTAATATTATTGGCTCTCTTTTGGCCTATCAGATCATGTCCTTTTGAATCAGAGGAGCACATCCTGAGGGTCCATGTGGCCCCTGGAATTCTCAGACATCCTTTAAAAGTTTGTGACCAAATTGTAATATTTCATGTGTTTAATATGAAAGAAAAGGGAGGTGAAGAGAGCAGTCATATTAATAGCACTTAATGCAATACTAAGTGTTTTTTGTTCTGAGGCCATCGACTTTTGTGTCTGTACGTATAATTCTTGGCCCAAAACTGGTAACACGCGTTTAATCTAAAACATAATTGTCTTTTTTTTCCAGTGGGCCCCATACTGCAGGCAGTGCTTTTGTTCCCAGTCATTTGTTGCTGTCTTGTCTCTTAAATACGAGACACTGGAAAATGAACTGGGGACTCTTGATGGGCAAAACAAATGCCCTGTCACTGAATCTGTTCGATACCTGGCTGTGAGTTTTAGTGTACAAGGAATTGTACAAGAACTACCAGACAGGGATTTTTTGTGGAGTCGCCTCGGAGTGGAGGCCATCTTGCTCTGGTATGAAACTTCTCTGTGTCTATAAAAATGGATAGCAGGATCAAAGACAAAATTACTTCTGGAAGCCCAGTCTCGCATTAATCTGCTATTTAAAAAATGTTGCTTTCCAGGAAGTTTCCGTCCACTCTGGGCCAATGTTTCATTTTTGGCTATGCAATGGTCATTAGGAATTAAGGGAAAGTAAATAAAATAGAATACAGTACCTTTGTTTTGTAGGTTTGGTTCATGTTATAGCCTTCCCCAGCCCTGGCCTCGTGCCTGACGTCTGCCATCTCCTGGCACCTGATGGAGCCAGCCATGCTGATGTCATTCTACAGATGTAGATGTATAAAAAAAACTATCAAAGTACTGTAGTTTTTTTGAAAGCTTGGTTAAGACTTGAAACCTTGGAATGTAAGTGTATATTGTATTAAATCTCAAGCTCTCCCCCTTTACTCTCTTTGTTGCCAAGGCAGAATGGGTAAATCTGGGCTGGAAAGTTGTCAGATGCATGGGAAATTAAAAATAAAAAACAACCAAAGCAGAGCCATAGAAAGTGGAAATGCCATATGTTTCATAGGTATCCCTTTGGACGTCTGCTTCCATTTGCAAGCAGGGATAACCGGAAACATTTACCAAAAGGGCTTCATGAACTGCATTGTTCATGAGAATTGAAAACTTGTTGTTTCATAGCAAATAATAACTGTGGGAAACTCTGGCACCTCTGTGGCTAAACTTCCTCCTATCCTGACAGGAATGGCGAAGCTGGGGTATGACCTGATGCTTTGTCAAGCTGATGATTTGGATCTCATCAAGGTAAGCACCAGGAAAACATCCGCAAAGCAGCCTCCTGTCTCTCTTCCATGGCTGTTTTATGCCATTTCCTTGCCCTTCATTCATCATTCAACAAAGTTGTTGGCTCCTTGTTGCCTACTGTGACTGGATATTCTTCTACTCTCCTGCAGCTTAATGACTTGCAATAGATATGACAAGCTGTTTCCTCCCCACCCCCATAGTAACATTTTAATTGCCGTATTTTTTGGAGTATAAGACGCACTTTTTGCCCCCTTAAAAAGGGTAAAAATTTGGGTGCGTCTTATACATCGAATGTAGCCCCGCCCACCTGCCGGCCCCCACCCTTCGGCCTTTGCCTCCTTGCAGCAAACAGCAAAAAGCCTGGTCTGCTTCAGCCCAGCCTGATTAGCAGAAGCAGCTGATTTTCGCTTAAATTTGCCTCCTGACGATCAGCTGTTTCAGGCTGAAGGGATCGCTACTGCTTATTGCCATCTCCGCGCACCCTGTTTTCGGGCCGTTCCGGGCAGCGGGGATCAGGACGGACAGCAAATGGGGCGCACGGAGGCTGAAAATGGGGTGCTGGGGCGCATGGAGGCAGCAATAGGCGATGGCGATCCCGGCAACCTGAAATAGCTGATCGCCGGGAGGCTGATTCTTTTTGCTGTTTGCTGCAAGGAGGCAAATTGCTGGGAGGCAAAGGAAGATTTTTTTCCCCTTGTTTTCCTTCCCAAACGCTAACTGCTTATGCTAATCAGGCTGTGCTGAAGCTGAAACAGAGTTTTTGCTGTTTGCTGCAAGGAGGCAAATTGCTGGGAGGCAGAGACATATTTTTTCCCCTTGTTTTGCTCCCCAAAAGCTAGGTGCGTCTTATACTTCGGAGCATCTTATACTCGAAAAATATGGTAATTAAAAGTCTAGGTTATGTGATAATAAAAGGAATGAAATGAAGCATATGTCATTTCTCTTTCTGGAATTTCCTTTCTAGGCCTTGGATATTTTTCTATTCCCTTTTAACATGGGGCCTGCTCAGACACTGTATCCTGAATATCAACAGCTGAGCATATCCGAGAGGGAGGCCTGTTTATATCAGCAGACTGGAAGGGAAAATGCTAAGAGTTTGTATGCTTTTTTTTGTGTGTGTCCCCTCAGGGAAAGGCCTGCGTTAAGAAGCAGCTCCACTTCCTGCAACAGTTGGTGGCTATCATTCCAGCTCAAACTAACCTTATGCTGTCAGACTCTATATCGGACTCCAGTAGTTATTCCAGGTGAGGGGAAGGGAGCGGTACCCTTCCCCACAATTAGCATTCCATAAGTTTTGTAGCTGTTGTGTGTTAAAATAGATATAGTTAATGTGGTGTTGAATATCACTGCCGTTGCTGAGTAGGGCTGAATTGTTGCTGTTGGCAGAAGGTGTGGAATTCTGCCATTATAATGGCATGCTGATTCAGATTTTGGGATGAAATCGGCATGCCATCTTAGATAATTTGTCCTGGAAAATATCCAAAATTGTGGATACATTCTTTTATTAGTGTGGATTTTGGAATAAATATTTGGGATGGGTTGCAAAGGGGTAGGTACACAGGAATTAGATGATAATGATGGAATCTTAAAAACACATCATGTTATATTACTGCCACCCAGCCACAGCTAAAATATATGAAACTGTGTGCCCCTATTTCTGCAATCAGAGCACTTGTTCAGATGGCTGATCGTAAACAAGTGCTCTGGGGCCATGTTTTATTACCATCGAACTTATTTGTTTTTTAATGGGGACATATCATGTCTGTTTGATTTTTAGACCCCTTCTTCTCTTTATACCAATCCCAATTTTACTTCCTAGGTTAGACTGCCCTGCAGCCTGCATTTTATAATTCCCCAGCATTCTCTTGCAGCACAGAGGAATCTTTCCAAGAAATAGCTAGGAAGAATGAAGAATTCATAAAGCAGGTTTTCTCTAGACCTGATCTGCAGGCAGTGCTGAATCCAGAGTGTCATCCCTGGAGCTCAGATATAAAACCTCTCCTTTTGGGTGAAGAAAGACAGCAGAAAAGGTAAGGTTCCTGTGCCTGCTCTTAAGTTATGGAAAGTAGAGAGTCAAGAAGTCCTTCACATCAGCGTATTGTAAAATCATGGGGAGGCTAGAGGTGTCAAATAGAGGAAAGAACTCATGTAAAAATGAGATCCAGTTTCTATTGATGTCCAGTGTCCACTCGTTTTCCCCATGTCCATCATGACGAAACCATGAACTCCTGCTGCCCATGTCTGTATATATAAAAGGGCCCTGCGGTCAATGACTTCTCATGAGCAAACTCTCTTGGAGGCATCAGAGGAGCTGGAGAAGACAGCAGCAGCCTTGGAAAATCTAAGAGCACAGGTAAGCAATTTACAAACCTGCTATATCAAACAGGGCATATGTTTTACACTGGGAAGGGTGAAGTGGAAGTATCTTTCTGAATCACCTCCAGTTTATTTGCCCCATTACTGCAGTTACGAGCAGTCTGTGATGTTTTATTTTATCAATTGTATAGGCTCATCATGGAATATTTACAGATGGAAATATCTGATTTTATGAGACTGATGATCTGTGTCAGTTCTATAACATAGTAATTACCTAAATTGTGTTAGGTAGATAGATGTCTATTAGTAAGTTTTCATATCAAAAAAGGTCAAGAAAATAATGTTGAGTTGCTAACTCTAAGTAGTGTTTCCCACAGAAAGACTAGCTAGGGCTAGCAACTGCATTGCCCTCAATTCTTCTTTCTTCTCTCTTCTGCCTTGCTTTCCACCTTTATTGACCTTCTCTGGTCCTATTATTAAAACAATACCTCTACTTCTTCTTCTTTTTTTTTGCTATACAGCTATTGTAGCTATTTGCATCTGCTTGCTGTAATGGGTACCACATGTCTGTATTTTAATTGCAACAGAGGTATCCTGGCTAGATTGCAGCTAAGAGCTATTTCATTCAATTTCTCATAGGGAGTCAGGGAGTTGATGCTTGAAATTTCAAGGCAAGCAGAACAGAAGCCAGAAAAGTTCTGTAGTTTGATGTAGCAACAACAGTAGCACTTACTGTGTATTACAGTGCTTTACAGCCCTCTCTGAGCGGTCTACAGGGTCAGCATATTGCCCCCAACAATCTGGGTCCTCATTTTACTGACCTCGGAAGGATGGAAGGCTGAGTCAAC
>JANHFL010008755.1:30431-55961 GCA_032468155.1 Oxyrhabdium leporinum
TTTTATTAGCAATATTATGATATTCTTGTAGTCAAGTCACTTTGTATAAGAATCTCTGCCCTCCTTGACCCCACACTTCAATTATACAATTTTCAACTATGCTGACTTTATTCCAAAAATCTTTTCTTAAATATGCACAAATAACCAAAATTCAATGTATTCCCCATTTTCCTTTTTGGATTCCTTTCTCTATGATTGTATCAAAGTGACTTGCTCATCAGCCAAAAAATTAATGTGCCAAATCTTAAATTACACGTCTTTCAACAAATATCTTGCTAATGAGCTAGCAAATAAGACAAATACATATATTCTGAGCGTGATGTGTGAATTAACAGAATCTTCAAAGTCTTTACAACCCCACTGATCTCTAACATTTCAGGGTGAACGGAGGATGGCAACAAACTGAAGAAGAGCATAGAGTGTGCAACTTTATTGTGATGATTGTCTCTCCTGACCATAAACTACAATCTGGAGAAAAGGGTATAATAGGTTAGACATAAGAAAGTGGGAATAATGATGGACTACGTTACAACTAAGCTACTGCCTAGATTGATCACATAGGTTCTTCAGGTAGAAATTAAAAAATATTTGGAGGGGTAGAATCTGCATAAAGAAAGAAAAGCTCTAGAATGAGCTGGCTCTACTCTGAGCTGTATTTCATCCCCCACTGATTTTGAGTAGGGCAAATGCAATTTACTCCAGTACATACTTCACATGCCAGTAGAAATTATGACACAGAAAAATGCGGTAAGTGTTTTAGCTTTTTACAGGTAACAACAAAAAGGGCCCCAAATTAGCTTATGATGGCCTTCAATGGTGGACATCTAAGAACAGATATGATTCTTTCACAGGTTTCCCAGGAGTATTGCATAGCATCACCTCTGATAGATACCACAGACTTCTAGATTTTGATTTCTAAAGGAGTCGCAAATAAATATGGATGCTCAGGATTCAAGGATATTTTAATGTTTCAGGGAGCTTAACAAATTATGATACCATTTTTAGCCCAAGATTAAAACTAAAAATAAGACATTGGTAATAGTCCTCAAGTAGAGTCCCCAAATTATCTTAAATAGCTGTGTTAATTACCAGGCAAACAGAAAGCTGGCTGGTAGACCAAAACTTAAGACGGGTCACTAACCCCTGGCCCTCAGCCCACCACCAGGCCATAGACTATCCGCAACGGGGCTGTGAGCCAATGCACACACACGCATATGCAACTCAACTCAGGTGAGCGGTGAGCCTGTGGCACAGGTGCACACAGCTCAACTCACACAAGTGGTGGGCTGGCACATATGAGCTTGTGCGCAAAGCTCAACTTGCAATCGAGGTGCGTGTATGCACATGTGCCCGGCCCTCCGCTTGCGTCACCCGGTTTTACTTTCCCTCCCTAGCTGGGCCACCAAAGATTGTGGACTGCTGGTTTAAGAACATTCTAAGGATGATGTTTATAATCAAAACATGCTAGATATAAAATGTATTCCATATTAGTGGCTAAAATTCCAGCATAGGAAGTGACGGGAATGAAGAATGGGGTGTGGAGTAATTTGGAGAAGTACTCCTCGGTGTGGGGAAAATATTAAGGGTCAGGGTTTATAAGGATCCTCTACTTATAAGCAATATATGCTGTATACCCTAATACTTGCAGAATATAAATTTCAACACCTCTATATACATTTATGTAGACATTACCCACACAAATTGTTCAGACTTAATACCTACTTTTTTTTAGTCTAGTTACATTTACTAGATTATCTCATTTGGCATAGCATTTTCCAAGGGGAAAACAAGGTACAATTTCACCAACTCCAGAAAAGAAAGTATGGACCTAATTTGATCTTAATTTTAAAATTTGAAATATGGGGATGGTGCAATTTTGCTTGTATGTATACCCTGTTACCTACTGAATGGTCTCATTGAGGGAGAACAGATTGCGAGTCGTCACACTATCTTAATTTGGTGTATTATGAATGAACAATGAATGAATGATGAATGATGAATGAATAAGCCATGAATGATGGCTTATTTCACACTTTCTCCAGTGTTCTTTTTTTTTTAACATTTGCAATAATTGTTTGCTATAAGCAAATGTCCTATGTTGTTTTGGATAGAGTAAATGCAAAATACAATTTATAGCCTCTATTGGAGTTATAAAAAATGAGTGAAATAATACAAACATAAAGCATAATCAAGAATATAAGACCCAGTACAATTGGACTTTAAAAAATCTTAGTGAAACAATAGACAGGACACTGTCTTTCAGAAAATCTGAAATTGACACATCAGATAAAAATGTAGTACCTATCATTCAATAGAAGCAGCAAGGAAAACAACTTCTCAGATTGAGCCAGCAGAGGGCGCCGAGACACTGAGAATTTGTTTTGTATTGTTATTAACAGTATAAATATCCCTTGTACCCTAAACCCTTTCCTAGGTCCTCAAGTTATAACAAATTTCTCCTTGACGCTTCATTCTTTGTCTCTCCCTAAAAAAAACCAATGGTGGTTGACTGTTTTTGGAAGCCCATTCCTCTAATTCCTGTTAAAGCTTTTCAACTCAAGACTTGCCCATCTCATCCACCCCATTTCAGAGTTCAGGAATGCAGGCCTGGAGCTGAGTCACCTAGGCTGAGTGTAAACACAGCCCTAAAGTGGAGTGGCTGCCTTATAGGGGAGAGATTCCAGTGCCCTCCCTCCCTGCTTCCATCAGCCAGGAACAGGCCTGAATAGATCTGATGCTTCGCCTACCCCACCCCCATTCTGGCTTCACACTCCTGTTCCTATCTAAGAGCTGAGAAAAAAGGCCTACCTCCCTTTTCTGTAAAACTAGGAATTAGGCAATGATGCTCTTGTGAAAGAGACAGGTCTAATTGTAACTGATAACTAAAGGGCTTTTAACTCCCTTAGTTGTGTACGATTTATGGAGATTTATTTCTTCCTAGTTTTGCTGCATTTTTGAATGACAGCTAACAGTCTTGGATCTCTAACCATAGCACACAAGCAAGCAAGAGCACAAACACAGCTGACTGACTGCCCCACCCTTCCCTTTCAAGTGCCCGTTGCTCAACCACCCTTCTTGACCCCAAGGCAACAACCCATCCCATTAATAGGAAGTCTCTTCTATTGATGCTGCAATCTTCCGAGCAAGAAAGAAAGCCATTCAGGGACAGGAGGAGTTGGCAGGCATTCTTACAATACATCTGTCCCTGAAGTCATGCTTGCTTGCCTTTCTTTTCAGAGCCAGAAGTGCTGCTTCTGTTGACTTTGATGTAATGCTCTTTCTGCAACAAGGGGAAAGAAATCTTGAAGTCTAGCCAGCCCCCCCCCCCAACTTTATTTCAACGAGACCACCCCGCTGTATGCTCCCTCACCCACAGCAGCCCTAAAGTACGGGCCCAGAAGTTCCATCATCGCAAGCCTCCCATTCTACGGAAGCGACACCCTCTCCCACCCCGCTGGGAATTCTCACGACTCTTGGGTATATCTCCATCCCTGTCTCTCCCAATCTCTCATTCCCCCCACCGCCTCCCGCCCCCAGCTTTCATCCTTGCAAGGCCAGATTCCTGAGGGGCTGAGGTAATGGCTCTGGGTGGGAGGCGGGGGAGTGGGAGGGCCTGGCTGCCCTGCTCACCCCGTTGTTGCTATCATCATCCGGCAATAAGCCAAACCTGGTCTTCAGCATCCGGCTCTCAGTTCCTCTGGGCCAAAGCCAACGCCCAAGGCCTGCAGAAGACCCAACAACTCTTCAAGCTGCTCAGCACGCTCTGCGTTAGCAGTGAAACAGAACTGGAAAAAAAACACCAGAGCCTGTTGATGCTCTCCAGCCTATTTCTTTCACCCTTTCACCCAGAGGAATCCACTTCCCTTTCTACCATTGCACTTAAGCAGGGCTGTGGTTAAACTTGCTTGTTGGAGGCCTGTCTGGAGCACCTCCTCTCCTTCACAGTTTTAAGGACTGAAGAGAGAACAGGCCAATGGTAAGCCTCATGGGCAGCAAACTGTTCCTTTGCTTCAGAATTCTCTACTCCGATTACTCATGCAAGCTAACCAAGCTGTAACACTCCCTAAACCAGCATTTATTAATTACCAACATTCTGCCATCCTTCTCCAGAATCACTGCTTTGTCTAGCTGCTGCTTACATTTTTCAGTGGGCCTCCTTGCCCAAGGGCCCTAATTATCCAATTTCCCCAAGGCCAGCACTGCCATTTGTAGAAAACGCAGCTCCATCCGGCAGGGCATATCCTGCACCAGTAAAGAAATGGCAGGGGCCGATCTCTCAGGGTTGCTGTGAAATTAAAATATGGATGAGAAAAGAGGAAGACCGTGAATTAAACTTCTGTTAAACTTCTGGAGAAAAGGTGAACTACAACTGTAACCAGGGTATAAATAAAATAAGACCAAGGCCAGTTTGATGCAAGGAATAGGCAGGGCGAAGGAAAGTGATTCCTATTGGCAACAAAATGGCTGGTAAGAGACGGCCCCTCCCACCTCTCAAGTTTGAGGTGAGTCAATTTCCAGCTTTTCTAAGATGGGCCGGCCTTGTTTAGCTCCCAGTTGTTACCAAAGGCTGGTGACGAAAACGGAAAGTGTTGCTGTCTGCTCAAGTTGAGAACTCGGCTATTGCAGCGTCACTGCAGCCGTAAGTAGAGCTGGAGTCAGCCCCTTTCCCACTCGCCTTCAACCCTGATGACCTTTGCTTGAAAGTGCAGCCACCTGCAGGTCGTGTGGTGAACTCCCAGCTCATTTGCCTGCTTAGCACAGGCCCAGGCACAAGACCTGTATGGAAAGCTGGAAGCAAACCTCCAATAGCAGAGAAAGAAGGCCCTTCAGCCATTTGTAGTAGCAGGGGCTGTGGGATGGGGAGTGGGGGGACAGGAAGCAAGAGGGGCGCACACACAAAATGCCCGTTTCCCTCGGTCAGGTGCAGCAGGGTGTGCCCCAGACTTCTCCTTCCCCGCTTTGCCCTTCCACCCCTTGCAATCTGCTTCCTCCAGGGCAAGGGATATTTTTTTTAGCCTTTCAATCTAGACATTCAACCACAGTTCAGCCTTTGTGTGACACGTCTCTTAACAAGGAGCCCTGACATCCTGTCCGGACATGGGGCACAAATGGACTGCTCTTTCCCTTCCTCCCTGGCCCTGCGGTTAACAATATTCTCCAGTGTCAGAGAGGGGAAGTATGCAGGGCCTCCAAGGATTGAGACAAACCCAAAGCATCACACACTATATGGCTAGGCTCATAGGGAGATTATTTAACAGCCATGGGAGGTTGGACCTTCTCTTGGAATTGGCTAGATTGATATATATATATATATTTCCAGAATCTTCTAAACCATTGTTTCCCAATCTTGGCAATTCCCAGATGTGTGGACTTTCTGTCCCAGAATTCCATAGCCATCATGGCCATAGATGAGAATTCTGGGAGTTGAAGTTATACACCTAGACGTTGCCAAGGTCACATAACGCTGATCTAATGCACCATATAGCTCATATTTTGTGGCAGGGAATTTAAAACAGTTAAACTCATTGACGCAAGCTACTGTTTTCTTTCTGTGGATTGCTGAGTAGATTACAATGGGCTGGGTTCACACAATGGGATAAATTGCGTTATCCAAGGGACCCTCTCTTGCCAGTCACATCCACCTGATCCGCTAGAGTGGGGAGGCAATGAACGTTGCAGGTCCTGTACCCTAAGGAGATACACCTGGTGGGACCCAGAAGAAGGGCCTTTGTGGTGGTGGCTCCCTCTCTCTGGAATATCATCCCTCCAGAAATTAGACCGGCCTCCACGCTGACACTCTTTCGGAAGGCCCTGATGACATGGTTTTGTCAGCGGGCCTGGGGAACCCAGAGAGAATGGAGCCCATTAAACAGCTGGTATCAGTGTGAGTTGTGGCCACAATGGGCAGGTTATTATTATTTTTTATTATTTTTATTTCTTTTATATTGTATTTTTATTTCCTGTAGTCGCCGTGAGCGAGTAGGTGGCAATATAAATTTTCTGAATAAACGATAAATAAATACAGTGGGGTGGGATATTAACTAGTTTTATAGATCTCATTCTTCCAGGCTGCATTTCCTTAATTCTGCAGCAGAACTGCAGATTACTGGCCAAGCAATTTTGTTCTTTGAGGAGTCAAAAATAAGAAGCAAAATCCTAACTTTGATATTGAACCCCAGACCAAACTGCTAAAAAAAATTAAATCTGTTCCTGGTGATACTCCACATTTGGTCACGAATCCACAGCTCTGAAAGTTGAGATTTTTTAAAAAAAATCCAACAAATCCTAATGTGGTCTCACACCCTATACCAGGTTAAAAATCTCAACATGCTAAATCAAACCCAAACATATAGCATATAACATGAGTGAACCCAGCTATTTGCGAAGGCTTCTGATTATTTCCTACTGCACAGATCCAGCAACACTTACCCAACATTGACTGTTCTCATTTAAAAAAAAACACCTAATGGAGTTAATCAATCGGAGATCATGGGATCACCACCAGGGTCATAGATTAAGCAGTACAATTAAGAAAAAAATATCAGATGAAAGCAAAGGCAAGTAACTTCCATTGCATGGATGTCTTTATGAGTAACTAGTAACCAGGAGCTGAACTCAGCTAAGAGACATCACATTACAAGTTTAACTGAATGACCTTAGGTTTGTACATATATAAAAATGTACCTAATAATATTAAAAAAAATGATGGCCCTTAATCATTCCACAGTGTTCAGTTAGTATCATGCAATGTGATTATGCAAGGCTTACATCACAGACAGCTGTGTTAAGCTCTTTTAGCATTAGTTGATTGCCCACTGCTTTGCTGTGTTAGCAGTATTAAAGGATCACCACCACTTTACTGAAAACAATAGTAAAATCAATGTTTTAAGTTACGAAAAAAAAGAACACATGCAATGGTTGGATCTCTACTATGTCCAAAAATGGGAAGCATTTAAAATCGTTTTAAGTTTTTATCATCTTGAAGATCAACTTAGTTGAAACATAGCTAACATAGTGAATAAGTATTAAATTGTAAATAAGGGGGAATTAAGGAATAACATTTGGAATGAAATACAGGTAGTTCTCAACTTACAACAGTTCGCTTAGGGACCATTCAAAGTTACAACGGCACTGAAAAAAGTGACTTGACCGTTTTTCACACTTATGACCATTGCAATATCCCTATGATCATATGATTTACATTCAGATGCTTGATAACTGACTCATATTTATGATGCTTGCAGTCTCCCTGGGTCATGTGACCACCTTTTGCAACCTGACAAGCAAAGTCAATGGGGAAGCCAGATTCACTTAACATCTGTGTTACTAATTCAACAACTGCAGTGACTCATTTCACAAATGTGGCAAGAAAAGTTGCAAAATGGGGAAAAACTCACTTAACAAATTTCTCACTCAGGAAGATAAATTTTGAGCTCAGTTGTGCTCATAAGTTGAGAACTACCTGTAGGGAATCCTGATAGAAGAAATCTATGTCTGTGTTGATATTGATTTTTTTTCTGCTGGGTGCAAAAAATATAATTTTGATCACTACTGGCCATCTTGTGAGTGGCTATATGGGTACAATTATAATATTGCAAACAAGTCAGGCAGTTGTAATTCTGTATTTGCAGCCTCCCACAGGGAAATATTCAGCTTTTCCTTCTATCTAGAGTTCCCACTGAAGCCTCAAAACATCTGTTAGAACTCTTATAGAAAAGGACCTTATTTCTTAGATGAAAGGTGAGACATAAATCTAATTTACTGTACATCTGGAGGCATGAAAAAAAACCCTGTTTGGTCTGGTGGTTAAGGCACCAGGGTAGAAACTGGGAGATGGTGAGTTCTAGTTCTGCCTTAGGTATGAAAGCCAGGCAGGCAACTTTGAGCCAGTCACTTTCTCTCAGCCCAGCTCATCTCACAGGATTATTGTTGTGGGGAAAATAGGAGGAGAAAGGTGTATTAGTTATGTTAGCCATCTTGAGATATTTATCCAAATAATAAAGGTGAAAAATAAATACAGAAAAATAAATGTTGAAAAAAGTTTCAAAAAGTTTCTGCCATCTGACAAGGGGAGCAACATTCTTTTGCTGGCAGCTAACATTCAACCCTACAGAAAAAAGAAGAAACAAAGTAGATGGAATTATTTTGTCTATAACTTTTTTGCAGAAGTAGCTGGACCCCGTCAGTTCTGGGTTGGTGGAAAGCAGAAATCCACAGAAGAAGGCAGCAGGAAGGAGTAGGAAATTAAAAGTGAAAAGCAGTAACTGCAGAATCTTTGATTTGGCATTAAGGTAAGCACTCCAATTGCCTTGTGAGGGGGGGAAAAAAACCCAATGTTTTTTTCGCTTTACATATTTCATTAAGTCATGTTTTTTTGAATAAATCCCAACTGATTAGCTTCCACTTTTCTCTGGTCTACTGATTTTTCTTCCTGGTCCTGCCCCAGAGAGCAGTTTCTGACACGAAGCACTAATGAACAAGTCCCTTGACCTCAAAATAGTCATTTGCTCTTGTGTTACATATTGGCAATCTAGAAAAAAATACTGCACATTGATATCAGAAAACCAGGCTAGCAAGTCAGTAACCGACAGAATTGTGCATGTTTGTTGTGGCTATTCTTTTGCATTGTTCATATGCTTTCCACTTTATTAATTTTGATTACTTTGTGATTAAGCAAGATGAGATCAAGATCCACAGCAGAATATCAAGTTAAATCTCACCCCCCTAATCACACCCTTTGCTTTGTGTAAATTGTGGATTCTGGAGGCCTTGAAGGCTTTGGCCACAATTCTGTGCACTTGGTTGGTTAGTTAATTTTAGGTCATTCTCTTTCTATGGAGATTCTTCTCTAATTTCTTCCACACACCTTAAAAGGCTGTAGGTTTGGGGCAAAAACTACTGGCAGTGTTCCCTCTACTGGGGCGAACACCCTTGGCAGTTCCCCAGGAAGTTAAGGCCACCCCTGCAGAGCCTTGAGAGCCTCCCCAGGCATTTTAGGATAGAGATCTGGCTCTGTGTGCATGGGAAGAAAGGTGACTTATGCACGAGTGATATAGTCTGAATGTGTTCCATCAGCCCATACTTACTCTGCTCTCCTCTCAGTATCCTATTCTATGGAGCTGTCAAGTACATAAATTATGCCTGGCCCAGCCCAGGCAAATAAAGTACCTGTTAGCAGGCCACAATGTGAAATAATGACAGGCCGACACAATTGTTCTATGATTATATAAACTTGATGAAGCAGAGAAATGGATGTATAAGAAGATCTTTCTCCACACTGTGAATTTCTGCCTCTTTTCCGTTCAGATCACAATACACTACCTCCAGTTCCCAACCCAGATTATTAGAAGGGGTGTGGAGGGCTGGGATGTTTCCCTTCATAGTTCTGAAAGTTAACCTAAAATTCCTCATTTAACATTCCTTGTTTTTCCTCTCACTGCCAAAATGGAGCCCTTCCTCATTTTAGTAAAAGATAATAAGAACGAAACCGGGAGGAGCCCTATTCATGTATTTCTTCAGGCTCTGATGTATAGAGGTGATACAGAACAGCCTGATTGACATCCTCAGTGAGATGGAAACTGTTCTCAGGTAGATGCTAAGGTATCTCCAAATCCTCATTTAGAAATGTCAAGCTGTCAGTCTTGCTCTAATGACTTTACCCTAGGTCTAATGTCTTTACTGTCATTGCTATCTATACTAGAAGAATGTATGAGCGTATCTTGGGACAAGGATGATCAAGGCACAGTTTAGCAATAGCAATAGCAATAGCACTTAGACTTATATATCGCTTCCTAGTACTTTATAGCCCTCTCAGAGTCAGCATATTGCCCCCAACAACTTGAGTCCTCATTTTACTGATCTTGGAAGGATGGAGTCACTTTGAGCCGGGGAGAATCGACGTTTGATGTTTATGCTCACTACTGTGAAAGACAGAAGTTTTTCAGTCACTGCAGCTTCATTAAATTCTTTGCTGCTTTTACCCAAAACTAAAAGATGCGAATATCTTTAAATTATTTCTCCAAATAATTTCAAAGAGAAAGCAATTTGTGGGTAGAACATCACTTATGGGGCAGAAATACATGAACTGGATGTCCATCTTCCAAATGCAGCCTCCTCTCTCTCCCTTCCTCCTTTATGGCCATCTTTTCCATTCTCAAATTGGCTGTGACATAGAGAAAAGCTTAAGGGTAGCTTAAGCTAAAGGACTCAAGCAAGCCATCCCAAAGTGATTTATGTAGGCAATAACATGGGACCACAGTAAAGTATGCCAGTGTGACCCTAAAATATTCTTCAAGCCATTCCCAGCATGCAAATATGGTCATGCTGGTAGTGGCAAAGAATGTTACCAATCACACTTTATACCATTTACGCTCTTGCATGTCTACATTCCTTTAAACTGACTGGTGAGCTATTAATCCTGCAGTTAGATTTGTAGCTTATAGTCTGAGATTCAGAACCCAATTTAACTATGCAATTCTTGACAGCCTTGGGGCAAGTAACTTTGGCTCAGTTACTTTGTCTGTGATATCCATTATTAACATATTGCCACTGCAAGTAGTCCTCAACTTACAGCTGCTATTGGGGCCGGAACATCCATTGCTAGCTAGTTAGTCATTAAATGAGTCATGCGTGGTTTTAATTTGCAGCTATTGTTAAGCAAATGGCGGCATTTATTAAGCAAATCACATAGTCACCCAGCAAATCCAGCTTTCCTCATTGACTGTGCTTGCTGGAAGCTGGCTGGGAAAGTCACAAATGGTGATTACGTGACTCCAGGACTCTGCAACCATCGCAAATCCATGCTGTTTGCCAAATTTTGATTATGTGACCACAAGGACACTGCAACGGTCATAAGTGTGAGGACTAATAGTAAGTTACTTTTTTTCAGTGCTGTCATAACCTCAGACTGTCACTAAATGAATGGCTGCCTTTAATAACTTGTCCACTTTCTCCATGCTATTTATTTCATGGTCAGAGATTAGACATGGATCAG
The DNA here is from genome assembly GCA_032468155.1 of Oxyrhabdium leporinum. NCBI lineage: Eukaryota > Metazoa > Chordata > Lepidosauria > Squamata > Cyclocoridae > Oxyrhabdium > Oxyrhabdium leporinum. Next base: position 41,425 of record JANHFL010008755.1, read on the forward strand.
ATGCAGAAGGTTTTCAGGATTTCAGACAGAAATCCCAGAACACCCCAACCAGCCAGTGCAGTGCAGGGAGTACTGGCTTAGATGGACCAATGGTTTCATGTTGTATTAAATCATTGGTTCCTATGATCCAATACTGAACATTTCACCTATGACCTTAGATAATTATCAATTAATTATCAATTAATTAATTATCAATCAGTTAAAGCTTTTCCCAACTGGATTTTCTTTAGGTCCCCTTCCAAACTTTTGACTATGTTGATTGAGAATCATGACAGTTGACTCCTGAATTCTGGGACTGGAAGTCAGCTTATATACAGTATATCTTGCTGTTTTAGCCAAACATACTAGATTCCAGTATGTCAGGACTCCAGAACTTTGCTTGCTCAGTTTACCTGGTTTGCAAGAAATCTTGCACAATAAGCTGTGACCGAACATTTTCTGACAATAAGGGAAAAGGCCATTAATAAAGTCACAGATCTCACTCAACAATAATGTCTTCTCAGGGCTTTATAGGATGGCCATAGTGATGAGAACTGCTTCACCAACCACGGGGAAAGCAGTTACCAAAACCTGTCTTTCATATTGATGGAGCAGACATGCACAACTGCTGTGTAGCTGGATGGAGGCTTTAAAGACACCTTTCAAATTGCTTGAATGGGTCCTTGAATTGCTGTTGCTGTTCTGAAGAATGCTAATTCCATGTAAATGAAATAGCTGTCCTTGGAATCATTCAAGATTCCTAGGGGGCAGTGGAAGAACTTCCTCTTGCTTCTTCCTTTGGCCCTTGCTGTGTATGTGTGATTAATCAGTCGGGTGTGGCGTGAGGGGGAAGGGAACACCTGTAAGTGCCAAGAGGGAATGGCAATGTTGACTGCAAGGGATCATGGCCAGCAGCAGCCAATTTTTCTGTGCTTCTATGCTCTGCTTGTGACCTTTCACCTAGGCTAAAAAGAGTTTCAACCTTGTTCCCATGTCTCCCAAATAAATACAGGTAGTCCTCACTGAGTGACCACAGTTGGCAACTCCATAACTAAGTTCCCCAGTCACTTAACAGAAGATCACATGACTGTGACAGACCTATGTCACTTCCCATTTGGTCATTAAGCGAGAGATTGTGCGACTGCGACTTGCGATTTTACTTTCGCATTCTCCATTAATTCTGTTTGTTGGAAGCTGGTTGCAAAGCAAACGGTGATTACGTGACCACAGGATATTAGGACGGTTGTAAATGCAAGGATTGGTTGCAAAGGTGTATTCTTTTACATTATTATAACTCCAAATTAAATGAGTTAGAGAATTGGTAAGCTAGGACTACCTGTAAATATGGCAAGGAAATGGCAATCTCCCAGCAAATTGCTGTAATAAATAGCTCTAAGATATGGCCTGTGTAATATCCCAAATGGCATGGGAATTTTTAAAAAATGACATCAACCACTGGTAATCAATAGATAATACAGCCAGAAAGAAGCAGTGGAAAATTGGCAAGTATATTCATTAAGAAGTATCAATAAAGACTTGGCATAATCTATCACTCTCTCCTACTTTAAATCTGGTTGATTTAAAGTAAATGTTTAAATTAAATGTTCTTGTATTAGTGTTATTTTTGAAGACAGGACTAGTGCTCTTCCAGAAGAGCAGTAAAATTGTGCATTTAAGGAACCTGGGTAATACTGAGAGACACATTATGCAGGCAACTAGGTGTCTGGTCTCTCAGGCAGCATGAGCTAACGTGGCCATGAACAGCAATGGCCATCTAGCAGAAAGAATGGGAACATACTTGCAGCAGCCTAAAATGGCATGGCAGATCCCAGCTGCTGACTGCATCATCTCCAGCACCGTTAATGAGCTGTTATAGTTCATTTATATGGTGTGATATGTCAGAAGATGAGGGGGAACACTACTTTGAAACAGGCATAGGTAAACATGGATTTAAACTGATTCTGTAGTAGCTGAGGACTAGGGATATATGCCTTGTAAAAAAAAGGTAGAGAACCTCTTTTTGCCATGGTTAATGGGATGTCAGGATGAGCCACAGATAGCTAGATAATTTAATGGGATGCCCTTATCCTGCCACTAATATTGAAATAAGATTAAGATATCAGTCAGTCACCTTCCACATTGGATGCTTCTTTTTATGTATAAGAAAGCTTCATTTTATTGTTCACCTCCAGTGGTAAAATCGATGGAATTTCGGATGGGAATGGCAGATTGGAAACCTGACCCATGGGATGGGCACAGCCCATTGGAATTGAGTGGATTTATTACATACTCAGTTAGGAAGCTGCCTCATTCAGAACGAGACCATGGGTTTCTCTAGTCCATTGTTTCTCAAGCTTGGTCACTTGAAGATGGGTTGACTTCAACTCCCAGAATTCCTCAAATAGTTTGCCTGGCTGGGGAATTCTGGGAGTTGAAGTCTACCCATCTTCAAGGTTGAGAAGCACTGTTCTAGTCTAATAGGGGTACCATAGGAGGGTTTTTTGCAGATGCCCAGAGTACTATTTTGTGGGAAGATGGGATGTAAATTTAATGAATAAACAAAAGTAATGCACCCAAGTTGTAATCTGAAAACACCCATATAGAAATACCAACCAGTCTGCATATATACATAATACTCTCTGGCAATGGCATAAACTCAAACGTGTTGACTTCAGGATATGGGTGCTCAACTGTGTATGTATGGTAAGTCTAGTTTCACCCTTTTAACATGCAATGGCTGTTTTTCTGATATCAATGTTGTTGCCTTATTTGGTACAAACAGTATTAAAACCAACAGAGGTTCTGTGCCAAGCCTTTATCAACCAAGACAGCACTCAACAGCTCCGGTTATGGTTGCCTCAGCAGCAACTTATCATCCATCTCGCAACCCCATTTCCTATTACTTATTTCTGGTCTCCCAATTTCTACTCTGGGTTCCACATTTTTTATCTGTTGGTCTTCTCACCCCGTTCCTGTGCAAGTGAGTCATCCCAAGGCAAGAATGTTGGGGACATAATGATTGTGAAAGATGGTCAAATAATTATTGAGTTCATACTAGCCAAGTGGGGCAATCAAGCTGTAACTCTTGCCCTTGTCAGGGTCAATGGGTCACGCTGAGGAGATTATAAACTTGCCCAATATTTAGATCAGGGAAAAAGATCTACAGATTGGAGGCTTCACATCCAAGATATATGGGTGCTTGATGTAGAAAACGTCATCCTATTCATGAACATGGGGCTGGTCCACTGAGCAGTTATCCAATGCAAGCTTGGTTGAAATGAAAGGAGCTGGTCTGTTGACCAGTTCCTTGAACTTCCTGCCCCAAATCTGAACTTTTCTGCTCTTCTGGCCCTTCAAGAGCATTCAGAAAACCATAAGCTGGAGGTGGACACCTTACCTGGTTTCACCTTTGCCATCCAGCCACCACCCTGTGTATCCCCAGTTCTTGTGAAGTCTGTCCTGGGTGGAGCTGTGGTTAATTTACTGACCTGTCCAGTCTCTAATTGGAGTCGGCACCCCCTGGAAGGATTATCGCAACTCCCCGCCCCTCATTACTTCGGATCAGGGGCCGCACCTCTACGGCAGGGAGGTTTTCTACCCCGGATTTGTCTTGCTCTGAGCTCATCCCGGGGGCGGCGTCTGTCTCCCTCCTCCCTGCGACTCCCTCCATTTGTTGCCGTCGCCCCCTCCCTGCTCTCTCTTTCCTCCCGCCGACTCTGCTCTTTACCAATTAAGGCTTGCTGAGCCGCCCGCCCGGCCGGTGTCCTCCCGCCACCCCCCCATCGCTCGGCCATTCCGTGCCGAACTCCGGCCCGAGACATACCGTCCGTCCGCTCCTCCATCCGTCCGTGGCGGCGGGGCAGACGGCTACGCCACAATCCCTGAGGATCCGTCGATCCGAAGAGGTGAGGAGGGACCACGGGACGGAGGACTGGGGAAGGCGGGGGGACTAGGGGACTGGGGATCGCCGCAAGGTTGGGGATGTAGCAAGGCAGACGGCGCGGGAAGAGGAAGCGGAGCAGGGATGGACGGAGGAGGGCGAGGAGCAGAATGGGAAGGGAAGCGCAGGGGCGAGAGAGGCAGGGACTGGATGGCGGACCGAAGGGAAAGGATGGGGCGAACGAACGCGGGCCAGGCAGAAAAGAGACGGGAATCCAAACGGAGCAGAATAGGAGAGGAAGGAAGGAAGGAAGGAAGGAAGGAAGGAAGGAAGGAAGGAAGGAAGGAAGGAAGGAAGGAAGGAGACGACAGTGGAATAACTAGCATCTCTAGGCAGAGAGGATGCCTGAGCTCTGGGAAGAGTGAATGTGGAAAGAGGGGATAAGAAGCAATTCCAACTTCTAACTCAAAGTTGAGAGATTGGAGCTATATTGCCTCTTTCCCTTGACACTCTGCGTGCAGTTGTGTGGTCCGTAGCGGAGAGAACAGGATCCCAGAACTTTATATATATATATGCACATTGGTAGATGTCTTTCCCCTCTTTATGGGCAAACGTAAGCATTGGAAAGTGTTCATTCAAGACCATGGTAATGTAAAAGTTCTTGCAACACTGTTCCATCTGTATCATTTTACCAAGGGGCTAGAAAATCACATCACACATAAGTTAGGACTTGTGGTCAAACTCACATATTGAATCTCCTGCTGAATGTGGTAGAATGTCACAATTGCCATAGCCACTTGACAGGACGATATCGTTAATCAAGCGATTAAGCACACATTTCCTTACAAATCAGAGATTCTCTTCTCATCATAGCCTGGAACTGTATGTGTATCTGTTTAGAAAAACAAGCCGAGAAGACTAGCTGGGAGTTTGGGAGCCTGTAATTGTTGTAATGCGGTCGCAAGATTGCTCTCTGAATTAGTAGCTGAGAATATTGCTCAACAGACAAAGTTAGCAATCGGCAGAGGAGTTTACAATTTCTACTCCACTGGATAAGCATGGCTTTGAAATAAGACAAACCTAAGAGATGTGGATGCTGAACAAGTAAATTGAAAATAGCTGCCCTACCACTATCACCATAGCTTTAGGCTGGATGCCATCTGCCAAGAAACTCTTCTTCCAAAATTCAGTTGAAATTGCACTCCTGTCCATCTGAACTTGCAAAGAATTCCGTAAAGGATTGTGTCTTCCTGAGTCAGTACTGTCTATTGCTTATCTTCAGCGTCCTTGATGGAACCCACAGGTTTTCCAGATAGGAGAAATAAATACTTGGAACAGTTTTTAACCATTCTAGGCTATAAAAGGAGTGTTAAAATATATCAAACTAAACTTATTTGTCATAAGTGATTTCTAAGTATGTGTCCATCATGCTTGATTGTATGACACAAAGCCCAAATTTCTGGTTGCTTTTTCTTATACGGCCATACATAGGCAATCATATATTCATTCTCTTGAGAAAATTCCTGAGACTAAAAAAAGAATCACCCACAATATCACAGTATTAGTCACAAAGTGCCACTTATCAAGTGTTAGCTACATATGTGTGGAGATGGTGAAGACAAGGGTGAAGAATATATTTCAAAGCAAATTCGCTGTGAACATCTTGCTATACCATTTGAGAAATTCTTCATCTTTCTTACCCTCATAACAATCCCTAACAATAAGGGTAGGCTGAGAGACAGAAATTCATAAACAGTCAGTAAACATTGCTCAGAATCCAAGAAGCCATAATTCTAGAAAACCTGAAAAGTGCTTTCCTTTGAACAGCTAAGTGAAAATTCTAATGCACGTTAACAAATGTACCAAAAGCATATGGGGTTACAAAAGAAAAAAACAAGTGTTTTTATGTGTGGCATGAGATATGAATGCCTATCACTTAGAGCCTATACTTATGGACAAGTTGGTTCTTATTTTTTCCAGGTCTCCAAATGCCATATTCAAGTTACCATACAAGGAAAATCAGTGCCTCTGATGCATATTTATTCAAAAACAAATCCTACTGCAATTGAAACATGATTACCTCAGACTAAGTTCCATTAAAGTGAATGATGGCTGAGAATTGTGGAAACAGTAGTACCTATGTACCTCGAGGGTGGCACATTTTAAAAGGGGGCATTAAGTCTTTTGAACACCATTAGCCCTAGGTGACATAGCCAGATACCATAGAATAGAGGAGCAGGAAGATGATAGATTCTCCCCCCTCCCCTTCACGCACACACCAATTAGAAAGAAATGAATTTCATAGTTAGCTGGGTTGAGACCTTAAAATTCAAGAAATCTAATCAGTCCAGCTACTTTACATTATTTCAAGGAACTCCATCTCCCAAGCCTCACATGCACTGAATGACAATTCTCATTAATCCCAAAGAACTTCTAGTCCACTCTGAATTATATTATCTAGGACATCCTAACTTTCTGTTGAAGGAATAGGATGGATCCACCCTCAGTTTGGCTATTTGTGGTGAGGTAAAGCTTTACTGACTACATTAATAGGCCTGAGAAATGTAACTCAGTGACAAAAAGTAGAACACCTGCACAAGAGTCGGTGGAGTTGGCTTCTGGTGAACATCCTGGCAGTTTGGATGCATTCTTATCTTTTATTCTCTCTCTCCCTTCCTCCCTCCCTCCCCCTCTCCCTCCCTTCCAGGGAGAGGAGAGAAAGTGCCATTGGGAGGTAAGGTAGTTTTCCCTATTTGGTGCCTTCCAGAACTATCGAAATGACAGCTTCCAGAATCCCCAGCCAACATTCGGGAGAAGCAGGCTTAAAAAGTCTTTGCTTAGATCACTGAAGCCAAAATTAAAATCCCCATTCAGACAGGAAGATGATTAGGTGTCCCTGATCAGTTGCTACCTCTCAGGCCTGCTCTAAAAGCCAAAGGCTAAAGCAGTCCCTATGTGCTGCTCTGAATTGTCCGAAGTCAGATTAAAGTGTAATAAGAAAGGTGAGCCTGACTTTCTATACCATTATGCTTTGGGGAATTGCAGAAGATGAAAGGGGTACCCTATGACTTCTTTTGTGCCTGAAACAAGACCCTACTTCATTCTAGGTAATCCACCTGCCAAGAATATGAGCAGAATTCTATTGCAAAACCCGAACAAAGATGATCCCAGACTTATGGAAGCATGTATGCGTTCTCTAATGGACCCCCCCTGACATCCTAACTTTGTCCTTTGAGGCACTTTCCTGAAATAACTTTAGGGCTCATCATTCCTGCAATTTTAATCACTGTTCCGCCATTCTACTGTAGGTAAAGATAAGCCATATCTTGTTTTGGCTTTGGGAAATACCACCACGGTGGCTCAAGAAACCGAACCAAGCTAACCCACCTAAAATGGATAAGGCAGCAGTCAGTTTTTAAATACCAAGCAACCTCATTGTAGTGTGAGAGAAAGTCACTTTGGGAAACATAAAAGCATGGCTATCATGGGTTCAGAATGCTTATGTAAATAGTCTTTTGGCTTTATCTGTGGCAGGAAAAAATGTAGAATTCTTAGTCATTTTTCTCTAGAGAATGTTATTTTTCAAGGCTATCAGTTGCCCTTTAATACCCTTAAGCTACATTATTATATCCATATGCCTGGAAATTCAAAGTAAAGCAATGCATTCCCAGCACAGCCATTTTCCCTCACCCTTTTATTTTATGCTTATAAGGGAAACTGAGATTCTAACATGGAATTAAATACAGAATTAGAAGCTGTGGATTATTCCATGTTAAATTAACTAGAAATTGTTTTTCCTATCTTGAAATTTGAGGACTAGCTCACCATCTTTGACCCACCCTTCATTTGTTAGGGTCTTCTCTGATGCACACCATCCCCTCCCCAGCATAGCTGTTAAAAATCTCCCCTTTCTTAGCTGTAATCACGCATACATTTTGTATGTACACACACAATTTGATTGTGCCTCCTTCCTCTGTGGACGCCCTTCAGTCCTGCCTTCTTGCCCACTGCTACATCTCCAACCTCCAGGCCCCTGGGGAGGGTCTGTCTAGTTATTTTAAAAACCCAAAGAAATGAAGCTCTCCAAATAAGGGGAAAATATGAAGACGGGTCCCTAAGCTTGGAGCTCTAGAAGGAGGGGGGCACATTGGGAAAGGAGGCAAGCCTGCCACCTATTGATGAAACCTTGGAACTGCAGGCATCTCTTTCATAACACACACCCCATCCCTCCCAATCACACACAGACACACCTTTTTTAGAGAATCCAATTGCTGGGCTGCCACTGCCTTCAAACACCCAGGAGGAGGGAGAAATGAAAACTACTCTGTGTTTGTTTTCTGTAGCACAAAAGTCCATATTTTTCCTCATTCATCATGAATGAGAGACACTCCCAATTGCTGAGAGGGCTGCCTGGCAATCAGACAGAAGGAAATAATTGCAATTTCATATGTTATTACTGAATTTCCACTCCAATGAGGGGAATGGTCCTTGTGTCTTTCTGATACATTAAAATGAAGAAATTTGGCTCCCGGGAACAGAGCAGGAATGACAGTCCACTCCCCCACAAGTTATCGCAGTCAAGGCCTGCAAAAAAAATGCTGCAACCTGAGGCAGGAAATCTCGTGAAAAAGCAAAAGCAGCACTAATTAATTAAATGTGCTGCCTTTTCTTCACTGAACTTAAACCTGATGTTGGGAAAGACTCTGCTCTGCTTCCACCTCTATCCTTAGCTGAATATCCTACTCACCGTATCCACATGTGCCAATGCCCCAGCTGCAAAAGTAACTTCCGCTGTTTTTGGGATTAGCAGACTTCTTAAGAGTTGCAAAGAGTCTGTATCTGAGAGGGAAGCTCACACTCTTTTGGAATAATGGAAATGATGTTAGATTCCACATCTCAATATTGCAGAAACTTCAGCCAGCCTAAATGTGGACCCCCAGTGGCCTCTGCATTTCTTAACAATTTTGCAATTGTTGGAGGCAGCAGAATGTCTCTGGCTACTGTTAAAGATACATATTTTAGATAGTTGCCTGGAACTCACTTCTCCTGAAGAGCGATTCACAATCTCAGCAACTTTAAAATGTGTGGACTTCAACTCCCAGAGTTCCCTGGCCTGCATGCCAGAATTTCCCAGCCAGCAGAATTCTGGGAATTGGAAGTCCACGCATCTCAAAGTTGCTAAGGGTGAGAAACACTACCCTAGACCTTTATGAGAACTCCAACAAGATCTCAGCGTGTAGCTACTCTAATACAAGTAAGCAGCAGGAAAAGCCTCCACGCAAAGAAAAACAGCTTTTTAAATGATGGCATAATTTTAAAGGCATGTTTTAAGGGCAAAGCAGCTTACAGACTAGATACTACAAATGTCAGGGAGCAGAATCCATCAGAAAGTTCTCCAATTACAGTTACTCATTTCAATGATACAAAAAACTTTATGGGAAAATTATTCATATGATCTGGAATGGTCATAGCGTTAGTGGAACTAATTTTATTTATTATAATTTAAACTACGAACCAGCTTTGTGTAGTGGTTAAGGCATCAGGCTGGAAACCAGGAGTCGGTGAGTTCTATCCCACCTTAGGCATGAAGCCAGCCTGCGTAACCTTGGGCCACTCCTTCCCTTCTAGGAAATAGGCAAGGACAAAGCACTTCCAAAAGACCTTGCCAAGAAAATTGCAGGGTTTGGTCCATGCAGTTGCCAGGAGTCAACACTATCTTGAAGGCACCAAAAAACCAAAGTTTTTTTCTCCCAATGGGAAAGCCAGATTCACTTAACAACCATGTTACTAGCTTAACAACCACAGAGATTCACTTAACAAAAGTGGCAAGCAAGGCCGTAAAATGGTTGTATAATATCTCGCTTTAACAACAGAAATTTTGGGCTCAGTTGTGGTCGTAAGTCGAGGACTACCTGTAGCTGGGGTAAGGAGGCATTATCACATAGAAAAGCAAGATGCTCGGCCTCTGTACCTCCAGTTGGAGTGTCAAAACAGCTTGCTTCATGTTTTTCAGTTGCTTAGTGTCAAGAGGAATATCTTCTGAGCATGCAAAGTCAGTAAATTAGTTGCTTTAGTGCAGGAGAGTGACTCCAATATGGTGTCTAGAAGCAGAAGCCACAATAAAGGGCCACTTCTAAAAGGGTTTGGCTAACCAAGGTTTCTCAACCATAGCAACTTTAAGACAGGGGGACATCAACTCCCAGAATTCCCCAGCTAACCAATTCTGGGAGTTGAAGTCTACTTGTCTTAAAGTTGTAAAGCAATGTGAGGTTTCACACAAAGCTAACAAGCAAATTACTAATACCTTAGTGTCACTTCCATTCCATTCCATTCACGTACATATATATCCATACATAGTTGCAGGATAGGAATAATAGTATATTACAGGACTGCAATCCTATGAAAACATTAATACTTGATTACATTAATACTTGATTATTTAAAATATGGTCTATCAGCACTAAGTAGTAATGAAAGACCAGAGTGGAATTTGGAGTCATTGTCTGCAAAGACATAGCTGTGTGGGGTTTTATGTCTCAGGCCTTTTTTTTTTTTGGGGGGGGGGGGGAAAGGCATGCTAGAAGCACTAAGTATTCAGAGAGATTGAGAATAAAAGACAAAGGTGAACAAACTCCTGTATAGTAATTGCCTGCCATACCAAAAGGAAGTGTTTTGAGATGCTTTCCCTGCTTTGTGATCAATTTCCTCCTCTACTGTTGGGAAAAAATAAGGTGCAAGTACATAGAGGAACCTTTAGGCTGCTAATGTATTGCAAATGCCATGTGCTCTGTATTGTTTCAGTATAATTGATAACCTTGTATAATGGACTAAAGTTAGACTTTCCTGCAGTACAGAAAATAATAATGAACTAAAGCTTACTTTATTCTGAGCTCAAACAAAGAAAGAGCTCACTTATTCATCTCCATTACTATTTTGACAGGAAATGTAATGGAATAAAAAATGAATGTGTTCTTTTTCTGCAAAACTCCAGCAGATGCTTCTATTCCTAGTTTGGCGCTGCTTTATTATTTATTGATTTGGTCTAATTAATGGTTAAGGCACCAGTTCAGAAACTGAGAGTCTGAGTTGTAGTCTGGCCTTAGGCAAGAGAGCTGGCTGGGTGACTTTGAGCCAATCACTTTCTCTCAGCCCAACCTATTTCACAAGGTTGTTGTTGTGAGGAAAGTAGGAGGAGGAGTATTAGGTATGTTTGCTGCCTTGATTTATTGTGTGCGTAATCTACAATTATATTGACAGCCTAATAGTGGTGAAAACCTAATTCAAGACAAGGACCTAAGAGTTCATTATTAAGATAGTGTCTAAGAATATAGGCAGATCTGAGCAGGATGTTGTTGTTGTTTTTTGTAAAATTAGGATGTTCAGTTCTGATAAATTCAATATTTCCAGATATCAAGAGGGTCATTTAGATATTGCTCTGAGGTTTCCAATCACAATTGGTGTAATAACTGATTTCTTTTTCCATAAACATTCAGTTTTATCTGCAGTTCCCGGTATTTTGTAATTTCCCCCCTCAATCCTAGCATTGCTTCATATAGCAAGTGATTATTCTATACATGTATACCAAGTGGTGATGATTCTTGTTGTTGTTGTTAGTCTAGGATTGAAGGGAGAGCAAAGTTTGCCAGGGTCTATTTGTTTCAACAGCAGTATACTGGTGTTAGTTTATTTTTCTAGTAGTCAGACATCTGCAAATTATAATAAAGAAAAATGCCACTGGGTGTGCACTGATTTCTGTGTCTCTGTTTCCACTGAGTAACATCTCTAACAGCAGGAGGAAAACAAATCCAAAGTTTAGAGCAGAGATGGGGACTTTGTGGCCTTCCAGATGTCTTAGATTAAAACAAACCTATCTTGTCAACTCCGGCTAATATAGCCAGTATCTGGAAGAATTGGAAAGCTACAAGGTCTCACTTTTGAGTCTGATTATATTTAATCAAGATTTTTCTAGCTTCCAATATATATATATATATTGATTTGCCTACTTTGCTTCGCCCACCATCACCCACCCTTCAATATAGTCCTTCCACTTAAAGGAAGTGCCAGGATGAAATGATGAAAAGCAAGCTACACGAAATGAGACATTTCAAAACTGATCTCAAGGAGTTGAGTGTGGTTTCTATCAACCCATCGCAGCCACTTTGCTGAATCATGACTATATAAAGAATAAGTAGAAGAACCAAATATATGCCAGTAGAGGGCATTCCTGGGCAGCACTTTATTCTTTCTTCAAAAATCTCGCTGATTCAACAATCAGTTCTTGTACTTTCTTGCCAACTAACAATTTGTTGGCTGTCAAAATCCCGCCAAAGTCCTGGAAATATTCTATCAGAGTAATATGTTGAGTTGAAACTGGTATCTCCTAGGCATTTCTTTGTCCTCCAAACAACATTATCCAATTCTGGTAGGCACAGGTTCAGACATGTTTTGGTGGAAATGCTAATCCCTCCATATGTTCAACAAATTAACATGGACGCAATCTACCAGAAAAGCTTTCATCTTTGGTGGCATAGACCTAAGGGACAGGCCCCAGCCTCAGGCCCCAGCCATTAGAATAGAGCTGCAGGTTTTTTGCAAGCAATAGTGACTGAACATGCAAATCAAGACACTGTTGCAGCTTGGATGTTCCAGTCCAGCCCCCTCCCCCCCCCCAAAAAAAAAGTTGGTACCTTCAAATTTGTTAAAACTACAAATATCAGAATTCCATTGGCCCTGATTTTTGAGAATGCAGGAGATTATCATTCATCACATCTGGAGGGGATCAGCATGTGCAGGCTGTCCTAATCTGTGCATGTGTGGGTGTGTGCTTGAAAGGACTACACACATTCAGAGGCACCCTGTTGCACAATTAAGAGCTTTGAACAAAACCAGATACTTCTTCCGAGAGGTTCCTTAGTCATTGCCCTTAGCTATGCTAGTCTTCCTGCCTGCCTGCAGATTAACTGCATGTATTTGTGAGAGAATGCGGTGAGAAGGGTGGTAATGACAAGACGAGACTGGCCCTGTTGCAGTCTTGCGGAAAGAGGGAGGAGGGCAAGGCAGAAAGGAAGACAGCTACCTCTTCTTACTCAGGTATGTTCGACTCAGCTGAAGGAGACACACAGCCAGACTGGGACAGGTAGATTCTGCAGCTCACACTTGAATTGGGTTTTCATTGCTGGGGGTGAAGCAGGTGAGGACAGGAATCATGTTTCATGAGTAAAAAAATGTAGCTCCTATTTGGTCAGTTAGTATAGGATTTGGGAGAGGCACTAGCACAGCCGGGTTCCTCTAAGCACCTTTCCTGGTTTGGGGTAGGAAATGGTCTGCCCCAAACCCACCTAAATGCTTAATCTCTTGGCTTCAAGCCTGTCTCCCTAGCTGGCAAGTTTGGGTACCTGTGTACTATAGTCACAGATTGCAGGGCAGTAGATGCTGTGTTTCATCTCTGTTTCGTAACTGAACAGTAGAGCAAGCTTTTCTGGTAGGCTGTTCTGCCATATTCCTTGGAATTTGACCCCCACTTCTCCCTTCCCCTCCCCCCTATCTACCGGCCTTCAAAAATCCCCGGACCATTTGAAGAGCGGGAGAGGATGACTAAATTTGCCATTCGTTCCCCAGCCCACCCCTCTCCTACCCTCTTCCCCCTGCCCTTTCATTTGTTTCCCAGAGTGGAAGAAAAAGTGAAGGTGGGGTGGCTGGATCAGTGTCTGGCATGTGAGTCACCTTGTCTGGCTCGGCTGGAATTCCCGCCCCTCTTTTCTCCTCCCCTACTTCCTCATCTCCCACTACCCCAGCATACTTCCACTAACCCACAATCCCTAGTGTTACAGAAGGGGCTTGTTCGGCTTCTCCCAAAACTTTACAGCTTTGTCTTCCTAATCTATACTATAGCGCGCTGTCCCTCCCACTCCTGTATTCAGAACACCTTAAGTCATCCCGTCCAACTTCTTGCTGGGAGGCCAGCTTTCGTGGGTTCTCAAAGAGGTGACCGCGGTGCCTTGTTTGCCAGAGTTTATTCTGTTCAGAGGTACACTGCCTTGGAATATAGAAGCTCAGTTCAAGATTGTCGGCCAGCCGACAATTTAGCGGTAACTCTGTCCTCTTACTATATTCCTTTTTCAGCCCACTTGGTGAGGGAATGGAAACGTATAGCCCTCCCCAATCGGGCGCCTTCCAAAATCCCCATCCATTGGTGCTAGAATTAAAGGCGCTAAAAGGAAGATAGCAACATGGTAAAGGCTGATATGTTTAACCAAAAGTACCCGCTTGATTTTCATAGAATTTACTTCCCAATGAGGCGGTGCAGGATTGGGGAAAAAAAAATGCTTTCGACTTTCTCTGCATGCCAAGTCGGTCGCTTGCAGCTTTTTCTTACGCTGCTGGGTGTTCCGATATCGAGATAACAATCATTCCCCCCCCCGTTGCATTTCTAGGTTTATGAGCTTTCCAGCCTGTTCCTCTTTGTCTTTGCTTGCCTCGGGGCAGTTACTGGTTCGAGGAGGGGGCTGTACCTTTGCAGCACACGCCCCCCCCACCTCCTATAAATCTCGCCTAACCCCGCCCGGTTTAATTATCTCCCGCTCCTCTGTGTTTCCATCTGCAGGATCCTGCGCCTTTAAACCCGGACCCAACCCACCCAAGCGCCGGGGTACCCCCCCCCCAAAAACCCCTTTAAAAA
>JANHFL010008756.1:0-19554 GCA_032468155.1 Oxyrhabdium leporinum
GATTTGAACCGCTAGATTGAATCAGCAGAAGTGGCCTGCAGTTCAACACTCTAACCACTGCGCCACCTAGGCTCTGGTTTGCCCATTGACTTTGCTTGTCAGAAGGTCACAAAACTGGATCACATGACTCTGGGACACTGCAACTGTCATAAATATGAACCAATTGCCAAGCGCCTGAATTTTATTCACGTGACCATGGGGATGCTTCAAGGGTCATAAGTGTGAAAAAGTCACTTTTTTCAGTGCCGTTGTAATTTCAAATGGTCACTAAATGAACTGTTGTAAGTCAGGGACTACCTGTGCTGTGATGAGCAATTTAAAATGTAGAATAGACAGAAAAAACTACAGGCAAACAGGCTTGTAACGTACCTCTGATACATTTCGCTATATTATGATAAACCACGTAAGACATTTTGAAGCATAATATGGCTACAGCAATCCATCTTTCATCAAGGCAAAAATAATACTTGAATATTCATTCAAGTTACCTTAAAGTGGCTAAGAAACAAATTCAAGAAAAAAGAAGAGAAAAAACAAACAATTCCTTACTTTTAGGGTCTCTAAGTTTGGCAGAGCGGGCCAGAGCTAGATCAAAGTGGGCTTTATTTGCATGTTCACAGAGCATGATAATTCGACACAGACAATCTGCGGCAAATACTCGAGTAGCCCAGCGAGGAGCCACAGAGGGCTTTGATTTGTCTTCTTCACCCAGTGTAGTAAACATTGTATCATCATCCATTTCATCCTTCTTCTCCAAATCTTCATCTTTTTCACCTCCTAATGGAGCTGTAGTTGTCATATCTGTATATAATAAGAGATTTATTATTTATACAAAATATGGAGGACCGAGGCTTGAATAAAACTTCCAAGATTAGTTATTAAAATCATGTCCTATAAAAGGGTGGAAGAACAGCATTGTTTTCATCAAGTGAAAAGACAAGAGAAGACAGCATTCGCAATTAGAATGCCATCACAAAGGCAGCTTTATTTCCAATCATTACCTACCTAATGGTCCCAAATGAAACTAATAGCTCATAGGAACCTTCATGTGAAATGCAAATAATTTCAGGTATTGCAATTTCACAATTGCAGTTTTACCTCTAAATAGCCTGGTTTCTCTGAAAACAATGATAAAGTTGTCAAGAATGTAGGCAACATGTTAACATTTCTACCAAGAAAACAATGACACATAAAGGAGAACAAAAGAAGTTTGAATTTCATTTCCCAGATATTGTCATTTAAAAATCCTGCCTTGTCTTTTGATTCATTTAAGCCATCTGAACTATTCAAACATTACATATGCAGTGTTTTACACAAAGAAAATTCATAAAAAGAAAATTCATGCAACTATATCTCAGTTACAAATGAAAGCAATTCAGAACAAAATAACATTTTAAAAATCAGGAAATTAGTCTTTAAGGGAAAGAAATGAAAGAAAAGAAAGTATATGGCCAATTTGTTAATTCAACAAAGATAATGAAGCAAATCTTAGCTACTTGTATTATGTTGCAATGAAATGTTTTAAAATATGCCTAAATCACTGAAATTATGAGGTCAGTTATCTATTTATGGAAAATACAGTTAACATTTAAATATATTTCATAGATGTACCATTAAAAGTTAGGAAAATATATGAATGGATGTGTTATTGAGCTCACTTGCTTACAACCTAATTTTACAGATAAAATTCAAATAATATGATTTTTAACATTTAAAAATGTTAAAAATGTTAATGTAGCACAAAAAGTTAAGAATCACAGGACTTTTAGAGGGCCACCTCTTCAAATACTCTTCTCCTTCATCTCATTCAAAACATAAAAATTCTTTAAAAAGTCACATTTATGAAGGTATTTATTAAGTCCCACTGTACAAGCCAAAGCATAAAAACCATTCAAAGTTTTTTCCACTGTTGTCTGAGGTAATCAGGAAGTATTTATCAGCTGTCCAGAGTTCATTAGAATTAGGTGGCTCATAAATTCAAATAAAAAGATTTTGGTTTATCATAGACGACCTTTTAATAATTTATAAAAAAGATTTGCCAGAGACACAACAGATTGCAAACTGAATAGTTCTTTTTTAGTAAACAAAGAAATCTCTATAGAAAGAGGAGGCAATAAATAATATTTTCTTCACTCATTTATCATTTTCAGATTCTTACCGCTGGATGCTGCGAGGACATCCTTACACAACATTAACCAGTGAGAGAGCTTTTCCACTGCCAGAGATGAAAGCATATGGCCCAAAGTATCATGAATATCAGAACACAATTTCCGATCAGTCTCATGATCCAACATTCCAAAAAGAACTCCTTCCAGTCCTGTCTCTGTTATCTTAATTCCTTGATGTCTGCCATGACTATCTCTTCGAGAGCAAAGTCCTAGGGCAAAAGGATTAATAACTGCAAAACATATATTAGGTAGTACAACATCTGAGATTTTTCTAGTGAATTATTTAACTTCATGTGCAATCATAATAGTTAATACAATGGCTACAATTCATTAAAGAAAGAAGAATAATTGTTACATTACAGTACCATAGATCTTTAATGTGAACAAAAACCTGCTAAACTACAGCAAGATTTCATCTAGATTTGCACAGTCAAGACTGAATTAATAAGATCTCTTCTATTCATCTTTCCATATCTTAGGAAGCACCCTTCTATGTTACACAAAACAGTTAATTAAACATGCAGAGGATTAAACTGCTATTCATTTCTGCAGGCCTAGGCTCCGCAAATGCCTTTCTCCAGCCTGCAACCTGCAAAAGGAGAGAATATTTGTATAATTTGCAAAATTTTGAGAGAGAAAAATGTAGCTGAAAAACAAAAACAGGAAATAGGTTTAAGAAGTTCCATTGTTTGGTCCAATACTTACTCATCCCATTATTCTCTTTATCTCCAGTATTTTTTGCTAAGCTCATGGCATATTCACATACTTCTGCTGCTTCTCTTTGGGCAAGCTGCCTCAAACATGCTACTGCAGCCCTACGTAGAAGCAAGTGGGAGCTGCATAGGTGAACCTATAACCATAAAAAAGCAGCCAAAAAGGCTTGGTTACTTCAAAATGTTTGTAGCTTCTACAGATTAATGGCAATCACTTGCTGCTTACATATTATGTAAGGCCATTTCAATCTGTGTTTCTCAACCTTGGCAATTTTAAGATGCATAGATTTCAACTCAAGTTTATGACAAAGCCAAATGCAATTTTTAAACAGAGATGTTAAATATTTTTCTTCCAGTAAAATACATTTAAATCTTCTACTTTTACATAAAATAGCAACCTCCTGATCTTTATTCACAGAAAGAAACAATATGCAGAGTGTCTAATTACTCTGCAAGGAACACTTTTTGAACCAATTATTAATTTATTAACAATTATACTGAAAATCTTTGTGTTTTTGCCACTTCAGAAAAGTATAACAAAAGAATTAGTTTCATGAAAGGTTCACAAGTATACAACATTGTGTCTCTTCTTCATTCAGAGGATAAAAGCATTTTAAGAATTTGAAAAATCTAAATGCCAACCTCAGACTTTTTTAATGCACTCCAAAACTTATAGATCTGTATACAATATAATTTATTACAAAGATAAAAAGTGGTACATTTTACACATGCTTGTGACAAGCAGCGATCTTACAATGTTGGTGTCATCATGAGCATTTGTGGGACACTATTTTGAGATATAAGAGCCGTGGTGGTGCAGTGTTTAGAATGCAGTATTGCAGACTAATTCTGCTGACTGCCAGTTGCCAGCAGTTCAGCAGTTCGATTCTCACCAGCTCAAGATTGACTCAGCCTTCCATCCTTCTGAGGTGGGTAAAATGAAGACTCAGATTGTTGGGGGCAATATGATGACTCTATAAACCACTTAGAGAGGGCTGGAAAGCACTGTGAAGCGGTATATAAGACTAAGTGCTACTGCTGTCCCTACATATAGGAAGGACAAAATATACTTACACAAAGACTGGGAACAAGACTGGAAAGGTTAACATGTCGTGGTGCAAACATGTGAAGTTGTTGGAGACAGGAAATGGCAGCTGCTTGAACAAGAGAGTCAGAATGATCTTGTGTAATTGCACATCCTACCAGACATGAGGAACGGATGGTAGAAATAGTAGCTCCATTACCTATCAAAATAGCATTTTTAAATCAACCTTTATAAATTGTGAAAGACAGTCAAATGACTATCTTGCAATTTAATACCCAAGAAAAGTACAATCCTCTAAGGAAATATAAAGACTCAATTTAGGATATTCACCACATACTAAATAATACATTTCTGAATATTTTCTCCCACTATCAGATGTCTATTATTATATGTTTAAGTTCCTATAGTGTTGAAGATCTATCTACTCTTTTGGGTTTTCTCTATATATTATGGATAGACTTTATTTTGTTCCTTGTCCTGCTAGAGAACTTATGACCTTTTGGATTATTACTTCAGAGATATTTGCTTACCTAAAGAGAAATATAATGACCACATGAAGGGAGGGAAAGCAATGAGAGTAGGAGCAACTTCTGACTTTTTGCCAGGTTCCCTGTTGACTTTCCTTGTAGGAAGCTGGCAGAGAGCATTGGAAATCACAATCAAGTGACTTGGCTAACCATGGCAATAAAGCATTATAGCAGCTTTTAATGAAGCAGCCTCAAATTTGTCAAATTCAATTTCATAGGAGTCATGGTCCTGGATTTTGGATGCATTGTGTCAGTTAGCCCATCTGAGGTAAGCTAATTAAAAAATTACTTCCCTATGAGGCACCATTTCACCCAACTGAAGTTTACAAACAATCAAACACAAGAGTTTTAGATTGTATAAATATGTTTACACAGTTTTATTTCCAATGTAATGTTTTAATCATTTCATTGTATACCATATTAAGATGCAGCTTACACAAAACAGTATAAAACTATCTTAAATAATAAATTGAGCTGCGACAGAAAGGAACTGAACTCTATAGTATAATTTCTGAGGGATATTCTCCTTAAGACACATTTCAGATGGCAGCACACCTTAAAGAAAAATCTCTGATAAGAATTATTGAAAGATCAAGATGAATTCTCAGAATTTTGCTCAGAAAATGACCAGGACCCCAGACAATTCAAGAATCACTAGTATGGTATGTCATAAAATCAGCCTAGAAACAACTGGATCTACATACAATTACAGTTAGGTAATCTGGATTGAAGAGCCAGTTTGGTGTAGTGGTTAATCAGGGGACAGTGAGTTATAGTCCCACCATAGGCACAAAGCAGCTGGGTGATCTTAGGCTAGCCACTTCTCCCAGCCCTAGGAAAAAGGCAATATCAAACCACTTCTGAAAAACCTGGCCAAGAAAACTGCAAGGACTTGTCCAGGCAGTCTCTGAGAATCAGAGACAACTGAATGGAAGAAAACAAACCTCAACTGAACTTTGGTGGTTATAATTCAGTTTATTACAACGTGGTTAAAGTGTAACCCATAGATTTTACCCATAAATTTTACCGGTCAAGAATCTGTGCCCAAGAACAACCATCAGTTTTCTCTAGTGAATAAAACCTTAACAATATGAGTTACATAGTTATAAGAAAATGTTCTTAGATATAATGTAAAGTATCTAATACGCGTAACTAGAGAGTTGCATCTGGAAAGTAAAAAGAATAAAAATAGAATAAAAATTGTAAACTTGCCTCTCACTAAAACCAAGGGATTTAATGTCAAAAAAGTGTGTTTAAACCAACATTTTTGGCACTTCCTTAACGAAAACAACATCACTCCTGGAATCACAATAACCACCCGGGGTCATAAAAGTACATGTTGTGAGTTTAAGAAGGTACCAACAGTGTGGAAACATATGTTTGGGAATGGTTGTAGGTGCACCATCAGTAGCTTTTTAACTTAAAACACCTATTTTTCCAGGGATCGTGCTTCTACCACGCAGTCTCAGGAAAAGTAGAAGTTTTGTTAAGGATGTGCCAAAAAGAGTAGCATATATGCTCAAGTCTGCTCTGAGGAATCTTTCTAGCTTTGTATCCAAAGCGCTGAACATTTGTATTAAATCACATGCAATGTAATATGCATAAAACTGTAGGGAAGGTCTCAAAGCTTTCATTGTTGTCATACTAACCTTGCAGCTCAGGACCAACAGTAGTTATTATAGCTCCCAGACATCGACCCAAACATTGGTGAACTTCTGTATGGGATGGAGGCACTGTCAGAAGTAAAGTAAGGACCAAAGATAGGGTAGGCTCCACATATCCACGATACATTGGTCCGCTGGAATCCACTATTAGAGCAAGTGAATGGAGAGACCATGTCTAGAAGAAGAATGAATAATTTAATCATATGCTTTCATCTTAATTAGGATCCTTAAAAGGCTACAACTATAGGTTGTAGTTATTACTTACAACTTCTCTGTTAAGTGACCATTTGAAGTTACAACAGCACTGAAAAAAGTGACTTATGACCTTTTTTCTCACTCATAACCATTGCAGCATCTCTATGGTCATGTGATTAAAATTGAGGCACTTGGCAACTGGCATTTATTTATGACAGTTGCACCGTCCTGGGGTTATGTGATCACCATTTGTAATCTTCCCATTTGGCTCCTGACAAGCAAAGTCAATGGGGGAAGCCAGATTCGCTTAACGACTGCATGATTCACTCAATAACTGCAGTGATTTGCTTAACAACTGTGGCAAAAAGGTTGTAAAATGAAGCACAACTCATTTAACAACTGTCTCGCTTAGCAACATAAATTTTGGGCTCAACTGTGGTCCTAAGTCGAGGATATCTATATAACAAATAGATTCTCATCCATATATACTAACATCATTAATATGCCTCTCTAGATTGGGAACTGTACAGGAACTACCTATTATAATGATTATTAAAGAAATGTAAATGTTCCTATGCCTCACAAAACAAGAGGTAGCAGAGCCACCTAGAGAAACAAATATAATTTATGATGTCTAGCCAACAGTTCCCTAAAATACACATAATAAGTTTTTTTAATTTAGTTTACAAAAAGGATAATGCATAAAAATTTTAAAGCGAGAAGTTTGCCTTATTATGGTAAAAACATTTTATCACAATAAGAGTCTCACTAACTTTAATTTCTGGATTCCTTAAAGCAAATTTGCAGAATACCAAAAAAGTTATGTTTCTTAATTAAATAACAGCGAGATTATACACTGTATAATGTCTAAGATTATACACTGTGTAAAGTCCAAAGCATATCTGAATATTTTTCAAAGCACAGATATTATATTCCTATAACATATGTTCATATAATGTATATTAATATATATTAATTTTACCTGAACTTCAGGAGAGGTCCCATCTTGTGCTAGCGCTAATAGAATGCTGACACTGGTTTTCAAATGCTGCCCAGAGCCTATTCCACCAACATAGCGATGCAGACACCCAAGGGCCAAAGAGTGGCCAGTTCTTGATACAACATCTCTAGCAGATTTCAACCTGCCAATATTTGTTTAAAAAGTCATTAAATCCACAGTCAAGACAGCAAAACTCTAGCACAAAACTTTTTTTAACATGACAAAAAGCAATGCTATGCAACTCCATAAGCTCACAGACATTTTGGAATTACCCAAAGCATCATTGTGGATATTCATAAAATGAACAAAGCTACCTAGATATGATTTCAATTTTATTTTAAATGAAATTTTATAATTACATTGTTAAAACCTGCCTATACTTCAAAATAACTCAATTTCCCCATTAAAAACACCCTTTTTAATTCCAATGATAATAGAAAATTAATGTAAGGCAGTAGCAATTGGGTCTCAGTTTTTGTCTTTAGGAGACAGGATTGATATTTGTAATACAAAGAATTTATAAATAATTCACAAGTAAATGAACCTGAGAGAAAAACTGAAACAGAAAAATGTTCTGAATTCTTCTCTCCCCTCTTGCTCTCATTTTTTCCCTCATTTTCACATATAGAAAAGTATTCCACATTGTAGTATTAAACCTAACAAATGTAATCATTTAAAACATTTGTAATAAAAAAATCCTTTATTTTTCTACAACCATGAACTGATACAAAATAAATACATGCAATTAAAAGAATTGTAACTGTGGAACTACAAACCCTGTCTTTAAAACAAATTGATTTTCTTCCTTTGATTCCATACTATTACAACCCTTTATAAAACTTAGAACCCAAAGCCAATCAGGTTATCTTGACACCAAAATTAGCCATGTATTTGCATTCACTTCCTTTCAGGCAGAAAACAAATGGAAGAAACATTCATTTTTGCATTATTTTTCAAAGTGAGATCCACTGAATTCAAAAGTATTTACACCTTCTGAATTTGCTTTCGGTTATGTGGCAATAATCTTGGGGAAAACAGCAGCAGTAGAGTTTACTACATAATCTCTTTGTCTAAGGTGTTCAAGCAGTGTTAAAATCTCTCTTGAACCAAGGCACCTGCCCTGCCTACTGCCAAAGAGACTGTAATCACCTCATCAGATGTTTCATTGAATAATGTCTGCTTTCAACCACACATCTTTCAACCACACCACCGCTTGACATGCCACATCTGCATCTGAGACCATAATTCAAGCAACAAGGGCTTTTATCCAAGCAGTTAGGTAGGGGCTGTAATGGGAGGAGGGCTGGATTTCATCCACTATTCCCTCATAACCCACTTCCGAGCAGTCACTCGGCCTCTACTACCTCAGGATCCAGTACCACAGCCTTGCTGCATACCACTCATCCTCCGGAATTCCATCCCTAAATGGTAGTAGTGGATGAGAGAAGGGGGACAAAAACTGCATAGCATCATAGCAAGCTTCCAAAGGCACAAAGGCCATACTTCTTTTTAATCAACAAACTAAGGAAGTAATACTGATCTGTTTAATTTATGTGCATTCTTACAGCTGAATTTCAATTATAGTTTATTCAGCAAAAGTTATTGGGATATTATTGTTACACAGAGTTTGTGTATTGGCAGTTTTCAATTTTCACAACTGTTACACGTAGGCAACATTTAGGTATACAAATAAAAGAGCTTCACATATTCACATTTTGGCTTCCATTTCATTTTGTTATGTTTGTACAAAATGCAGATGGGCTTTTACGCATCTGTAAAGCATGTCACAATAGAGTTAGATTAGAACTAAAGAGAAATTTCCTGACAGTTAGAACAATCAGTGGAACAACTTGCCTCCAGAGGTTGTAAATGCTCCAATACTGGAAGTTTTTAAGAAGAGATTGGATAACCAATTGTTTGAAATGCTATAGGGTTTCCTGCCTAAGCAGGGGGTTGGACTAGAAGACCTCCAAGGTCCCTTCCACTCTGTTATTCTAGTCTATTCTGGTATATTTGTTACTTCTTCTCGCTTGGTTATAACAGATCTTGTTGGATTAGCCTGACTGCAAGGCTGCAAGTGGCTATCCTGTGGTATCTGGTTGCTTTCTTTTCTGGAGTAATTAGCTGGCTGGTGATGAAGGGTGTTACCTTCTTCATGCTAAATGTCTCATGCTAGCTGCTTCACTCTACATGACTTTCACAGTGATAAGAACCTCTTAATTGAGCTTAATATGGCAGCTGAAGAGTGCCCATGGCTTGGTCCAATGGGGTTGGGCTGAGGTAGTCCTCTTTTCTTTGAAGACTTAGAATAAGGTAGTAATGATAGAGACTGGTACTGCTCTTGCAAGCTGGAAGAAAATAGCCTCTCTTGCCTTAAGCAAATAAGCACAGGCTCCAGAATCTAACTACTGATTATTCCTGGTTTCACTGTTCATGGTTTTATATTGGAACAGAACCACTACAAATAACAAGAGCCAATTATATAATTTATATATTTTTCATATGTTGTACAAAAGAAAAAAATTTAAACAATAAACAAAGAAGCCCAAACAAAAGTAGTATTTATCACAGTTCTTGTTTTACTTGAAATAAAATTACAACATACTTATCAAAGCTGTACTGAGCCATCCTGGCAATGAAAGTTGCTTCCCCAACCACCTGGGCCATTCTGCCCAGAGCTTCTCCTGCAGCGCATCTCAAAATAGGATTAGGATTGTCAAGTGCTCCCATTACAAGAGTCAAAGCAGACTTGCGGACTTCTTCTGGTCCTAAGGTACTTTTGTTCTCAGCCAAGCCCTTTTACGACAGATAACACTTTAAAACATGATCTAGAACGTCTTTAAAGCTGTCACAGATTACTTTAAGAAAATACATTATCAATGTGTCCTTGTACACTTGCTTTTAAGCATCTGACAAATCATTGCATTTTAATTACAAAATTATTATGTGTTCACTTTACAATCCACCTTTCTACCCAAAGAGCACTCAAGGCAAGTAATGATAAAAATAAAATCACTGTTTAACATGTGATTTTAAAAAAATATCAAAAATTGTTGTTCGCTAATTAAACTATAAAGGCCTAGCTGAAGCAACAAGTCTCTTACTAAAAACCAAGAGAGCAGGCAAAGCTCCTAAGAGTGAGAGTAACACTATAATTTCATCTTTTGAAGCAGATTTACCTTTAGCGCACTGAGAACAGCAGTAAAAATATTAAGCTGCACTGCTTGTTGACGAACACCTTTTGCCTGCTTGATGCATTCTGCAAAATGATCCAACATTTGTAGCCTGAAAATATAATGAGGAAGCTGCATTCAAATAACAGACATTGACATTCCAATAATAATGGCTATTAGATATCTTGACCCAGTAAAGCAGCTTTTGTCAGATATGAATTAATGTCATTAGAATTAACTCTGAAGTCTATTTTTACTTTTAAAAATCTAGCCTTGTGCTGCTTAGATTCACTGCAGCTGTGATGAAACTTGTCTTATTTAATTCAAAATGGCATAATCACTTTCACGTTTCTTGGAAATAAATGAATATACTTAAACTTATTCTTGAACAACTTAAAGTAGTTCTTGCACTGAAATTATCATTTAATTAATTATTTTCCCCGTAGCGTGGTATATTAAGTGTGTGTGGGATGGGGGAGGGGTGGGATGGGGGAATATTTTGTCTTTCATTTATTCAGAGCAACCTTATGAGTCACTAAAAGCATATCCATTGTACAACAAGGATAGGAAAAAAATTGTTTCTCCTTAGTTTTATCAGTAAATATCTCCTGAGTCCTTCATTATACAATCATCCTCATAAAGGATATCAGTGTTTCTCTTGTCTTTTAACTATACTAGTGATCTCTTTTTCTTCTATTTAACTTTAGCTGTCTTTCTCCTCACCCACCTCCATCACCATCCCCTACATGTTCCCCAAATTCTCTTAGATTTCTAGTTGTCTTCCATATTTAGAAGTATCCAAATAATTCTTCGTCAGTATGATCTTTAAGTCATGCTGGCTAGCAGTTCCAGATATTACAGTCCTAATACATCTGGAGGGCATCAGGTTGGGAAGAAGTGCTTTAGCTGCCTTTGAGGAACTAGGCAAAGTGATAACATGTTGGAACCAACAGCTGCGTTAGAAGGTAACATCAGAGAACTTCTAGATAAAAATTACCTTTGAATGTCAAATAAGATCCTACTCCTGCTAACTATAGCCATTTTATCACATTTAAATAGTTAACTACTATGCTAATCGAAAAGTCTTGAAAATAATGTTCAAGGAATTAGCTTTTTCCAAAAGATAAGTTGTAACATTTGAAAAATTACAAAAATGGAAAAAGGATAACTTATCTTTATATATGGTCCTCATTTTGATATCGCTGCATGAAATAACACCTTAATGAGGTATAGAAGTGTTAGCTGTGTAAGTGTTACAAGTGTAACAAACCTGTGTTTGTAGGACACATGAGGGAAAACAACTCCAAAGAGAGCCACTGAGGCATCAATGACTGATACTCCCAAAGGAAGAGGACCTGGCACTGCTTCTCCAGCTGGGATGCGCAAGTAAATGGAGGAGGGATCGTGTTCTAAGGCACCACTACCTGAGGCACTGTTGGGCTGGAGCTGTAAAGCATCAGAACATTTGAAATCAGAGACACATATCTTTTATCCCATAACATTTCATATCAGCTAAAAAATGTTGTCCTGGTTAAAAAAGTAGTCTATGGGACCTATGCAATGTATCTTCAGTTTTTACAGAACAGTTATATCCCCAAATAGGTCTATCTACTATTCATTATCATTTTTCATTATCAAACAATCAAAGTGTTGATAGGGGCTTTGGAATTCTTTTAGTCCAATCCCCTACCCAACGCAGGAATCTTGATACCAATTCTGGACAAATAGATGTCTAGCCTTTTCTTGAAAACCTCCAGTGATGGAGTACCCACAACTTCAGGAGTCAGCCTGTTCCAATGTTTAATAGCTCTCACATTCAGAGAATTCCTTCTTAGTTCAAGTTTAGATATCTCATTGTAAAGCATCTATCCACCAGTTCTTGTCTTATGCTTAGCTAATGGGAAGAATAAATCTACTGCCTCTTCCCTGTGACATCCCTTCATGTATTGGAAGACTGCTATCCTGTCTCACATTATCCTTTTCTTCTTTAAGGTAAACAGACCAAGTTTCTTCATAGGATTTAGCCTACAAGATCCTTACCATCTTTGTTGTTCTTCTCTGCACTCTTTCCAATTCCTCAGCATCCTTTTTGTACTGTGGTGACCAGAATAGGGCAGAGAATGTCAGATGTTGTCTGATCAATGCACCATAGAGCAGTACTATAAATTCCCATGACAACATTATGCCTCTGTTGATACAGTCGTAAACTGCATTGTCTATTTTGGCAGCTGTAGCACATTCCTGTCTCATCCTTAATCTATGGCCTACCAAGAAAGATTCCACCTCTCTCTTGCAAGTATTATTGCTCAGTCAAGTACCATTTATCTTGCACATGCGCATCTGGGTTTTCCTTCCATGTAATAGAGAAAGTCTATGTTATTAGTAGGCTCTTCAGCTCAAGCAAAATGAAGAACTTCTCATAAGCTCAGTGAAATGGATTCAA
The DNA here is from genome assembly GCA_032468155.1 of Oxyrhabdium leporinum. NCBI lineage: Eukaryota > Metazoa > Chordata > Lepidosauria > Squamata > Cyclocoridae > Oxyrhabdium > Oxyrhabdium leporinum. Next base: position 12,929 of record JANHFL010008756.1, read on the forward strand.
ATCACATAATTATCAATATTGCATGAAACTCCTGAGTTACTATGAAATTGAAAACTACATAATATACATTTTAATCCAAAATTTCTATCTGGAATATTTATTTATTTGTTTATTTGTTTGCATCCTGCCTTATTTTTACAAATAACTCAAGGTAGGGAACATATCCAACCCACCATTCTCCTCCTATTTTCCCCTCAACAATGTGTGAAGTGGGTTGGGCTGAGAGAGTGATTGGCCCAACGTCACTCAGCTGGCTTTCATGTCTAAGATGGGGTTACAACTCATGGTCTTCCGCTTTCTAGCCTGGTGTCTTAACCACTAGACCAAACTGGCTTTCGAGAAAATGAAAAGGAAGTATACATCACAATAGAATATGTAAAAATTAGAGAAGCACAGCATCTAATAACTATAGGAGGTACAACTTTGTATTCTTACTAGAACCTTCTCCACTTCTGTCCAATATACAATATGAATTAGGGTCAGACAAATATTCCTATACATTCAAAGACAACTTGCTAGAAATAATTTCCAATTTCTTATATGTTGCGTTAACAGATTGCAAACCAAGTGTTGCACTGTATTTCAGCTCCTACTAAAAGTACTGTGGTAAGGAACCTGAAGTAGGAGCCTTTAGTGATATTGAGAATTATATTGTATACGCTATGTCTAATTGCTGCCTCTCTAAGGACCTCTCTCAATGGCAATCTCTACACTTTACAAGAAGGTATTTTTGCAGGCAGCATCAAAAGAATGAGGAGCTGCCATCACTTCAAAAGCATGGCTTTTTCTCAAACATTAATAATAATATAATTTTCTCCAAGATATCCTCTAATATACTAGTCCTTATTCCCCAAAGCAGAAGTGAAAGCTGCATGGCGAAATAAATGAGGAAACCCAAGATTTAGGGAAGTTGTATATCTGCTATGAAACTATTAATTACATTAATTGGGGTAGATATGTCTACATCAGACACAGGGGATATGGCTTTCCAAATATTGCTTTATTGCATATTCCCTTATTAGCCAGAGTTATGGAGAACTGTGTTCAGTAGCATCAGGGGTCTCAAAAGATCTTTTCATTTCTTTCATTTTCTTAGCTATACTGATGGCGCAAATCTGGAAGGATCAAATGCAGAACCCATTTTATTCTTGGGTGGCTCTATTTCAGTGTCAAATAGCCGAAATGTGTAATTTATTTGTTACACACATAATTAAAAAACAACTGACACTTGGGAAGAATTGGAAAACAAGACTGGATACCTGATCTTCAATTGATTTATGGTCTGTTTCTTGGAGCCAGGAGCCAAGAAGAACGCTGTCATCATAGTGGCAAAGCGATCTAAGCAGGGAGGTCGTTGTATTAGCAGAATTGTCTGTCAGAGTAAATTCTGCCACCAGCTCCCGAAGAAGTGGATTAAAAGAACCTAGAGCAAAACAATAAAATACAGTTTTTTACATAGGCCATTAAACAACATGCATCACATGATTCAGCCTAGTTTTAAAACAGGAAAACCAGAGCTAATAATATTCTGATCATGTTAAGTCCCATGGCAAAATACTGTATTACAGAAGCTTTGTACGATGAGCAATTCTCCCATAATATTTGTATGATTACAAGGTTGTTATTTAAACACAGCTCCTGGATAGTTGCAGGAAATGTTATTTGATGGCAGGGCTATTATGTATGAAAGTGAGTATATGGGAGCACAGAGTTCTCCTGCTGAACTTTCTGTCATTTAAAAAATAGAGAAATAAAATGTTTACAACTTTCTATTTCATATTAAAGTGGTATTTTTTAAGAATAGGAGAAATAGTCAAAAGAAGTGAATTTTACCTTCATATGTTTTTGGTGGTAACAAAGCCAAAATGTCATAAAGCCTTAATCGAACCATTGCTGCGCTTGCCTTCAGATGTGCTCCATGGGTTTTAATTACAGAAGGAATGCTATCATGTTAAAAAAAACATGAAAGTTACTATTACATTAAAAAGCTATTTAATTTATACTGTAGATACAGAATATTGGGAATAAAACCACCTTTTTCCCTATAAATTTTGGAAGATGAGTGCCAAAAGGGGAACATATTATTTTGCTCTTTGAAATTACAGAGGAAGGGGAAGTTGGAGAGAGAATGTAGGGTATTAATGAATTTACTCAAAGTTCATCACCCATACACATCTGAACTGTCTTTCACACGAATTTATTACAATTTAGCCATCCACCACAGCCATCCACATACACATATCCATCTGGAGAGGGAAAATATAAAAAAGATTAACAGAGGAGGAGAGAGGTTGATTAGCAGTTGCAATAAGAACACAGATCACAGATTGTGTTCCATTAGTGATTAGGCAGGCAAACCATTTTAAAAAAAAAGCTCATTTCAATTTCTAAGAAACATACTTACTGAGACATCATTGTCATAGCACATTCAATAGGTGTCATCAATTTTCGAATGACATCTTCTGTTAGAAGTTCAGGACAATGGGCAACAAAACTCCTCATAGCTAGCAACAACAAAAAATAGTAGAAATGCTAGCTTTAAAAAATCAGTATAATTTAAGTATCTATCAAATACATAACACAATTAACAGTTGAATTGACATATGTTCAAAATAAAATTACTGAGGACAAGAAAGGACATATGGAGCCATGGTAGCGCAGTGGTTAGAATGCAGTGTTGCAGGCTAACTGCATTCCACTGCCAGGAGTTCGATTCTGACCGGGTCAATGTTGACTCAAGCCTTCCATCCTTCCGAGGTCAGTAAAATGAGGAGCTAGATTGTTGGGGGCAATATGCTGACTCTGGAAACCACTTAGAGAGGGCAGTAAGGCACTATAAAACAGTATGTAAGTGCTATTGCTATGCCATTCTCTCTTTCTCTCTCTCTCAGAAACAGGGCTCTCTGCTCAAACTACAGCTTTCCATTAAAAAAAAGAAAAGATAAACTGGCTATCCACAAATACACATACCTAATAGAGTGATCTAACAAATATAGTGTTCAATTCAATTATATTTGCATCCTGTCAAAAAAATTAAGAACATCCTATCCTATTCCTATCCATACTCATATACTAGCATATTCCAAATATGGATATGATGAAATACAATCTGGCTGCATGTTTTCCAAATATATTCTTAATATTTTTCATTTCAATGCTCATAGCATATGTACCAGTTTTCTTCCACTTTGTCACAAGGAATCAACATCTAAAGATTACTCAGAATAGACGTTTTAGTCCTTTTGATTCTAGTCGATTACTTTATTCATAAAATATGGAATTAGGCTGGCTGAAATAGTATTGGATAAAGTTTCTGTATGTTTAAGATTCATACCACAGAGAGCTCCTGCACGTCCTTCCAGTGTTACTTGCCATGTAAAGGAATCTCCACGAGCTTTTTCTGCTTCTAATTCCTTTAGCGAACGGGGAAACACATTTCGCCACAGTAACAACATTTTAGGAAGATGGTAACGGACAACTGAAGGACCTACCAGGGACACAAATTATACTGGAGCTTGATAAGTCTTCATGAAAGATAAAGCCAAAGAATTCTAAGCAGGCATCAATGGTATTTGTAGATGACATTTTCAAAAAGTGACTTTATATTTTATATGCCACTTTGACAAATTTTTAATTAAAATAGAATTATCCATTAAAATAAATAACTTGCAGAGTAAGGTTACGAATCTTATTGCAATTATAATTGATTGTAAGTTTAAGAAATATTTGTAACTGTACTTGTACCTGTACCTGTACTTACATATTAATAACATTAAAGGATTCAAATCAACTAAAGCTAACTTTAATATTCTGTTACTATTCAATGTGCCAATTACAATGTAATATTCCTAACTACTGATCAGAGTACATTTCTACCTAGACTTTTACTTCATAGCAAAAGTATTCTGACAAGGCAATTGCACTTTCAAAATAATCTGGATTTTGGTAGCAAAAGCAGAACATGATAAGGTCTAGTATTAGGGAGATATCCACAATCTTGCTGCTAAATGCAAGTCAGACTGCTAAAATAAAGGAATGTGTGTATACACACCTAAGGTCATTAGAGCCCCCAGCAAAAGCCACCCAGCCTGGGTTCGCTGTAAGGACAGCCTGCTATTTTGTGCAGCAGTCCGCAAGAGATCCTCAGCAATGCTAACAACCATCTAAAATAAAGGGGAAATTAACTTAGAAGTGAATTAGAAAGCATCTTAATAAAACTCATAACTTAACATTAACACAGGATAGAAAATAAAAACTTTATTTAATATTACGTTCATTGTTGTCCAAGTTATTTTTCCTTTAAACAGTAAAATGAAGAAATCAAACAAAAGAAGGGGTTGAAAGACTCAGTAGGGGATGGTTGAGACTCGGGGTAGGCAAACAAAAAGATCACTCAAGAAAACAAACCAAGATATGGAATGTGGTGATAAGAGAAATGCCTTGAAAAGACAAGCAAAAAGGAGGAAGTGCTCCAACATAAAATGAAATTTGCTTCTACTGTTGTGACGATAAACATATTTACCAAGGAATAAGCACTATTATGTAAAAAAATGAGCATGAGAGTATAAAACATCTAGAGCAATTTAAGAGGTTAGATTAAAAAGAAGCATTTTAGTATCTTATAAATAGGAAGGAACATTCATAATTTCACAACTGATGCTTCCTAGTTTTGGAGCATAACAATGTTTACACAAAGGCATTTCCTTTTTTGCATGGCTAATGTATCTCAGGTTCACAGAGAGGTACATGTTCCTTGGTAGTTATAACTTGAGCTTTTCAGAGTTTAAACCTTGAATATAACTGGGAAACTAACATTCAACATGCAAATCTTTGAATACAGCTTTTTTTAAAATATACCATTAAATAGTTCATGTTATTTTGTGACAGTCTCCTTCTCTACCCCAGCATAAACAAAACAATGCCATAAATGCAAGTATTAATAATCTCACCTTCCCTTTGGCATGAGGGATGCCTAGAGAACATTGATGAACTCCACCTAACAAAGCAGCCATTGCAAAACTGTATCCACTAACAGCTTCTGGGGAAGTCTTCAGGTTGTTAAGTCTTTCTGCACACCGGTCCAATAACGGCGTCAACTGGAAAGGCAAAGCGACAGCCACACAGCGCAAACACCATGCAGCAGCAAGTCGAGCAGCCATACTAGGATGGAGAAGAACTGAAGTAACAGTTTCAAGCAATCCTGAAAAGAAACCAGAGAAGTAAATATTTTGAGGAAACCACCAAAGCATTTATTTGTAGTAGATTTGGTCCAAGCAAGAAGTTGAAATGATGTAAATCTTTTAAACTGAGTAGCAAAAGATATAAGGCTATCTATTTTTGATGTTTTCTTTTTTTCTTTTTAATTTTAAAAACATCAAGAAGCATTCCTAATACAAAGCATTGTTTAGAAGCCAAATTCAGATTCAATGGCTATAGCCTATTCTGGAAAATAGGCTTTATCTGCCTTGCTGATTCACTAGCATGTTATTTTTTCTTTTTCTATAGGAAACAATTTTAACAAACCACACAGATTTCTAATCAATATATGTACTATGTATTATTTAGATTTCTATGGCCACCCTTCCCACCATAGCAACTCTGGACATTGAGCAAAGCTGAAAATAGAAAGTACAGTACTTAAAAAAACAACAACAATTAAATGGCTGAGAGTAGAAAACACAAAATCACACCAAGTCTCTGTTATGCTTTATATTTTTATCTTTATGCTTTATGATTACGCTTCATCTTTTTAATTATGCTGATAAATAAAACAAATTGCATCAATAAAATCAATATTTTAGTATTTTAGTATTTTGATTGTATATTACATTCTTAAATCTGTTAAATCCGCCTTAAAAAGGTGGGAAACTGAACTTTAAGTAATCAAAACAAACAAACATACATTCTATCCATTTAATCAATTAAACTTCCAATCACTGGGATGAAAACTAGAGAAGCCAAAAACATCTCATTTTCACTGGTACTTAAGTGTATATTTTACATCAGTATTGCATTACAAACATAATTAAACAGTAGAAATAAATAAATAGCTTTACTAATTATTCCTAGTGTGCCTAGCATGGCAATCTGAATTATTTACCTATAGAAGGTTCCTGTATAAGTGGTGATGCAGTGGCATTCAGGCTTTGAACTAAACTTCCTAGCTCTTGAAGAGCACAAACCATTACATGTTGACTTGCGGCAACTTCTGCTGCTCCTGATTTGTTTTCAATATTAGCATCATTCACAACTGTTTCTGTCAAAGTAAATTGGAAAATGGTGAATAATCCAGCATTCTGTTACACTTAAAAAATACTGCTTTGGAGTAGGTTCCAAAAACGTATTTCAGAGTGCATGAGAAAGAAGCCCAGTAAGTGGATGGCCTATCCTCCTTCCCTAACCCAAGTTCCAGAGATCTTCAAAACATAAGTATGAGATAGATGACACAGGGTGAGGAAGAGGATGTGGAGCATGGTGGTGTGGGATGGGGAAGACATAGGCAGTGGGGTCCCTGCAGCCAATTGTAAGGGAGAACAATCATGGGGATGCTGTAATGGCCTTAACTTTGGATTGAGGTAGTCCTCAATTTATGAGTAGCTTTTGGTGGGTTTCCCTCCCAAAGCTAC
>JANHFL010008756.1:25267-37842 GCA_032468155.1 Oxyrhabdium leporinum
GAGAGAGAGAGAGAGAGAGAGAGAGAGAGAGAGAGAGAGAGAGAGAGAGAGAATAATAGAGTATAATAATCCCATAACATAATAATCTCAGAACAGAAAATGGAGTTTCTGTGTAAATATGCATTATCAAAATCATAAACAACAAAACAGTCTAATAATTTTATAGGATAGAATCAAATATTTAGGCAGTTCAAAATATTTCAGGCATTTCACTTTGGTCATATTACAGAAGAGTCATTAAAATAAAAATAAGGGCTAAAAGAAATATATTATCAAAGCTCAAGTCAAATTGTGAGATGGGTAGCAAATAAATTTAATAATAAAAAACAAAATTATACCTTGTTAGCAGCTACAAGCACCTTCTCAAGAAACCGTAGCCACTCAAAGATAAAAACTGGCCGCTTTGCTTCAGTGATCTGAGCCAAAGCCTCTTCATTTAATAACAAACTATGAGCAAGTTCCATAGCTGGTGAGATTCTTTTTGTACAGTAACTACCCTTGTTTCCTGTTATATAAATAAATAGAAAAACAAAAAAACAGTAGATTTAAAATATCCCACTTAAAACTGTCTTAAAATGCATTTGAACTGGTTTATCTATTATTTTTATAGAACATCTTTTATTAATTCAGTCACCTATATATCTGCTACAAGGAACAGATTTTTAAAAATCTCCATCAAAGAGTGTGGAAGAACAATGATAATATGACTGATATGTGTGCATGCACTCATGTGTGTTGGTGTACACATATATGTAAATCTCATTAAATCAGTTAAAATCTTAGAAATATTTGATTAAATTTTGGTACTGTTTGACTCCAAAATGATTTTGAGGGCTCTTTGCATGATGTACAACCAAGTGACAATTTGGTTAAGGTTTTTGTGGCTTAGATATTGTGGGAATCCATTCCATTTAGCTCATTCATGATTCCTTGTATTGTGCAACCTTTGCCTCAAAAGGGATAATTCAATAACCACATCAAATACGCACTATGATTGCAACTAATTGTTTGGGGCATAAGAGTATGGACAGAAGTGTAAAATCTACGTAATTCAAAGTGTTTTCACTCAAGCCTATCTATGAATTTTAGAAATCTGTAGCATTTTATTTAATTACAAAAATGCATATTGTTTAAAGATTCATATCCTACAAATGAGTATATTTTTAAAAAATAATATACTTTCAAGTATTACAATTTCCAGTGTAAACTAACAAGAGAAAATCAATGTGAAATAAAAACAGGAAAAAAATATTCTAACAAGCAAGTATATCTTAAAGAAAGAACTCCGTTACTACATGCAAATTTGATACAGAATATTTTTTAAGTTTTAATAGGCAAATGAGAAAAGAGGTACTCGGTTGAATCATAAAATATGCTTGGATTGCCAGGGTTCAGCCCCTTAATGTATTATTCAGGCAAAGAACACCTTTCCTTTGAATCTATAGGGTCTGTTCAGACAACTTTTTAATTTAAAAGTTTGCACCGATTTAAAACTTTGCACTGAAAGCTGTAAATTCAGATAGAATTATTTTATTTCATCCTACTTATACCTCACAGAGTCACCTTGGAGAGGACATGGATGGCATAAAAATTTAATAAATATACATACAGCCATCAATCTCACAAAATGTGACTCTGGGAAGCATACAATAAAGAGGTCCAGGTAATTTGCTTCATCCAGAGTCCTCTGAAACTGTTGCACAGCCAGCTTGTCAATACCAATGGTAAGAGCTGGGATTTTCTCTGCCTTTTTATTGGCAGTAAGGCACCTCACAAACCCAGGTTTGATGTTGCATAATGTGTGAAATAGTTTCATATTGGAGTCCCTTTACCCCACACAGTGACTGGGCTGATATGACATACTGAAACACCAAGCAGTCAGATGCAATTCTATCTAACCACACAACAATTTATGGTTCAGTGCATCATGCACCCCCCAGAAAAAAATGCAGCCATGATGTATAGACAGGTAAGCATATTATGCAAACATGGCTTATTACAAAAGGGGTCCCGCCCTGGGCGCAACTATATAATACTGGTAGTCCTCGACTTAGGGCCATAATTGAGCCCAAAATTTATGTTGCTAAGTGAGAAATTGGTTAAATGAATTTTGTCCCATAAAAATGAATTTTTATGACTTTTCTTGCCACATTTGTTAAATGAGTCATTGCAGTTGTCAAATTAGTAATACCGTTGTTAAGTCAATCTGGGTTCCCCACTGACTTTATCAGAAGGTCACAAAAGGTGATCACATGACCCTGGGACACTGCAACTTGTCATCAATATGAACCAGCTGTCAAGCATCCGAAAATAAATCACATGACCATGGGGATGCTGCAATGGTCATAAGTGTGAAAAATGGTCATAAGTCACTTTTTTTCAGTGCCACTGTGGTCACTAAACCAACTGTTTGTTATAAGTTGAGATCTACCTGTATATCCTTTGCATCCTAGGGTCACCAGCTCTGTACTGCCAAAACCTGAAGGGCAGTAAGGACACACACAGGAAAACCTGCGCCTCTTTTCTGCCATCTAGAGGTCTCCGGAGCTTTGCAATCCAGATCGGAGACTATCCTGTGACGACGGTCCAAAATGTAATTACTGGAAAGGGACCTTTAAGAGGCCGCTGTCAATTGGACAGTGCAGGTCCGAGCTTCCCGGGACATTGTCACACCTGCCTGCCTGCCTGCCTGCCTGCCTGCCTGCCAGCCAGCCATCCATCCATCCACCCACCCATCCATCCATCCATCCAGGGAAAAGCCAGCCACAGCGACGACGGCTGTCACCTCGGCGGGCGGTGCCTCAATAGGGAGCCCGAGGTGGAGCGGCTCCCACCCGGAGAGGCTGCCATCGTCCTGCGCTCCCGCTTCCTTCCTGCGGTCTTTTCAGCCCTCCCATCCCCTTCCCCACCGAGTGGAAGGCCCGCGTGTCCCTGCCCAACCTTTCCCGACTGATCGTCCCACCTCAGGCAGCGGCGGCCACCGACTCAGCGGAGCCCCGAAGGTCGACGAAGCTTACGCCCCCGGTCCGGCCCTTCCTCACGACCAGCTGAAGTAGCGCCGGCTCCCGCGCATGCGCTCTCGAGACCCAGGAAGTGAGGCCACCGCCGAGACGCAGGCGCAACGGCTTAGGAATTGGGGAATGAAGAGTTTCCGTTCGCTGCTTTTTTGTTATCGGTAAGGAATAGCACTAAGAGGAGAAAATGTTGAGTATTGCTGCCGGGCGTTGCGTGATAGTAAGTTGAATTAAGTAAAGTAACCTCACCCAGTGAGTTTCCACGAATGAATATGTCCTGAATTTGGAGTTTACAGAGCAAAAAACCAACATCCTATCATTGCCCTGCTTTAGCTTTCTCTCTGCTGATGCTGATGCTCTGGCTAGCTAAGAAATCAGGGTCTTGGGGAACAATCATACACAAAGATCAAATTCAGGGTTTGTTTACGTTTCATCTAATAAGTATGGAATTTTCCTCGAGAAAGAAAGGTGTTTTTGGTGCGTTTTAAAGTAATCATGAACTGTATTTATAGGTAGCAAGGTTGAAGGTGGAAGATTGATATGAATCATGGATGACGCAGAAGAGGATTATATGTCTGATTCCTTTATTAATATTAAGTAAGTGGATGTTTTTCTAAGTATATCCTGCTTGCCTTTGCCTGGTAAGGATGCTGAAGCTTAAATGGCTTTATGAAATTTCAAATATCCAATACCCAATTAAAAATTTGGGTACAATTTTACAAATATACAGTTTGCTTTAAAATTCTGCCCACATAGAACAGCTTTGAGGAATGTAATTTACAGAGTTAAATTAGTACTAAAATACAGATGAACAAGTAATTTTCTATGGCATATTTATATTTTATTGTTTTCCAAAAGAAAATGGAAGAAGGAAAAATCAGTAAGACTATTAATCACTATTAATATAATTCACTATTCAGCATGTATGTATACTAAATAATCCTTAAAGTATGTTAATGCAGCATGAACATCTTCAAAAAATAGAGATTTCCCAAAACAAAATAGGCTACATAATTTGCAAATCCAGGGAAGCTGCTATATCACTATGAATTCTGTATTCCATTTTGAAGTCTCCAACCATTAGTTGAATACTTCAACTTCCCCCCCCCCTTTAAATGGGATATAGATGTCCAATGAGGAATGGCTAAGGGTACTAAGTAAGGGTACTCTTCATTAGTAGCCTAATGAAGAGAAGGCTTAGAAGGTGACATGATAGCTATCTTTCAAGATTTGAAGAGCTGTCATCAGGAGGAACAGATCGATTTAAAAATGAATGGAAGCTTATCAGAGGGAGACCTAATCTGGAGCTAAGGAGACATTTCTTAACAGTGAGAACAATTAGTCAATGGAACAGCTTGCCTCCTGGAGTTGTGGGTGGTTTGTTGCTGGAGGTTTTGTCCAGAATGGAATAAGGATTCCTGCCTTGGGCAGGGGATAGAAGACTTCTAAGGTCTTTTCCAGCCCTATGTAATCCTAATCCTAACCTCCCAAAAGTTTTAAATAACTATAAACATACTGAAAGCAAGATGATGACTTTTTTGACAATATCTTGTACTTATGTAACTTTTTAAAATTTGTTTTGTTCAGCCAGGACATCAGGCCAGGAATGCCAATGTTGAGACGTGTGAAGGAAACTTTTAAAAAAGAGGAAAAAGGAAAAGAAGCTAACCAGAAAAGTAGGCAAAAGAGCATCAAAGAACAAGAAAAAGAGCAACGTGAAATGGTTTTAAATGTTGCTTTGGGGAATGAAAATAAAGGCTTTGCTATGCTCCAGAAGATGGGGTACAAAAGTGGCCAGCCTCTAGGCAAAAGTGGTGAGTTTTTCCACATCCAGTTTTTGAACTGTGATTATGCTAAGGAATCAGGTTTTACTGCCCATAAATAGTTGTGCTGGTACAAAATCTGCAGCTGGCACAATAATGGAAAAGGGAGTCAGAGACATCCAGCAATTTACTTATTACATTTATATTCACATTTCCTCAACATAGCACATTCGTTCTCTCTCTTTGCTCTCAATTTTACTTTCTCAACAACTCAATGAAATAAATTAGACTACTCCAGAGGTTTCTTGATTAACTTTTTGTCTGAGTTGGGATTTGAGCCTTGAGTTCTTGCCAACTCTAAGCCAGCCTTCGAATCTTTGCCATTGTCTTTCAAACCATTGGAGAAAAAAATAGAATTCACGAAGTGACTGACTTGAAAATATTACAAAATAGTGGAGTGTCTTTCTGAGTTCCTTAAGACCAGAGAACCAGTATGATTTTGCAGGCTAACCTGCTTCAATTGAACAGATTGTTGAGCTCATAGAAGACAAAACAGGGTATAAATCTAAGAAATTAAAAAATGTACATATAGGAGGGAATACAGTAAATGCTATTGTCATTAATATTTTAAACTTGTATACCACCCAATTCTCAATGACTATGCAGCTCACAGCTATCAAACAAAGATATTACAATAAAATAAAAAGTAAAGATAAAAGATAGTAAGCACAATGAAGCTTGTTATTTTGTTATTTTACTAATAGCAGATACATTTTTTTCCTTCTGCAGGAAAGGGGATAGTTGAGCCCATTCCTCTAAATATTACCACAGGTTTGTGAAATATCTGACCTTTTTTCCTTCATTTAAACATGGTGTTGCTCAATTCATCAAACAACTGCTTGTATTTGGGACAGGAAGAAGTGGGCTTGGCCATGAAGAATTACAAAAACGAAAAGCTGAGGAAAAGCTGGAAAACTACAGAAAAAGAATGCATGTGAAAAAACAAGGGGAAAAGCAGACAACTGACCTCTTCAAGTAGTGTTCTCCATTTATGTTATTCCTCTCACAGTTTCTCTTAACTGCTAATGCCATAATTAGGCAAGAGCTGTATTTAACCTGGGCAGCATGTATTTTGTGTGTTGAAGGTCCCTGGTGTAAATCCTGGCACTATGAGATAAAGCTGGATAAAATCTCTTGCTGGAATTTTACAGAATAAATGCTGATTGCTGTATACCTAATTCAGCACTCAGCAGCTCCACTCAACATGATCATTGTGGAAAGATGCTGGGACTTCCATCTATTCCTGGAGGATCTCAGATTCTTTCCTGTCTTAAAACTCAATATTAGGGATGAAGCTACTCTATTTTAGGTCATACACTGAGTTTATTAATATCCAGAACAAGAAAAATGTTCTTATAAAAATACAGTCTTATATTAAATTTACTGAGTGTGGTTTTGTCATTGTCTTATTAAGAATGAGATTGAAAACCAAGCAGGAGCAACTGCAAGTAAAACGGGACCTTGAGAAAAGTCAGAAAGCCTGCCAACAATTAGATACACAGAAAGTAAGTTTAAATAAAACCTTTATTTATGATTTTGGCCTGTAGAGGTTTAGGAAATCACAGTTTATGCCTTGCCTTGATCTACCTACTTTAGCCTTCCAAATAGATAGTGGAGATCAACAAACTAAGGAAACATTTTAGAACAACCTTGTTGTAAATATGTATCAGTGTAGATACGTTTGGTACATCCATGAGTTGATTTTTTTAATTTAAAAAAAAGTCTTTTAGATTTATACAAATGATTGACCTGCAATCATAGGTCAGCAAGCAGGAGGCTGTTCACAAGACTGCTACCAACAAGACCAACTTTTTGAAATATATATATATTTAATACTGCAATGTAATATGTTTAAAATATCAAAACTATGATCTGTGCTGTAGTGCCTTGCACTGCATTTTTATTTCTATTGTTTATTACTATTAACTGAGCGTATATACAACCCTTTCTATTAAAAAAATGAAGCAGTTTGTAGAATGAGAATCCAATACAGAGTATTAGAAACAATACTGTACAACAGTATGTCATTCCAACATCTAGATGAAAAGCAGACATTAGGGAGTTCCATAGGAAAGACATCATAACCCAAATACTCAAGCTGAAATTAACCACCATGCTGGAGGTATCAGTGGCTCTGCAAGCAAGATTTATAGTTCTGGCTACTGCATAAATGAAATAATTTTCCAGCAATTATTTGGGTGTCAGGTAATCTCTTTGAAGTATAAGTAGTAACTGGCAGCTACTTGTAGAGACTGAATGTAACGTGACTCTAGCATTACACATTACTTATGGAGAAGTGGCAACTTGCAGCAACTGAAGCTTGTAGAACAGCCTTCATTGGAATTACAGGTAGTCCTCAACTTGCAATCTTAATTGGGATTGAAACTTTTGTAGCTAAGCAAGGTAGTCATTAAATGAGATTTTTTTTGCCATGGCCATTAAGTGAATCACACAGTCATTAAGCAAATCCAATTTCCCCCATTGACTTGGCTTGTCAGAAGCCAGCTGGAAAGGTCGCAAATGGCAGTTCAATGCTCTGAGGATACTGCAACCATTGTAAATACTTGAAGATTTCCCAGCAATTGGATTTTTGATCACATGACCTTGGAGATGCTGCAATGGTTGTAAGTGAGTCATTTTCTTCAGTGCCAAACTTTGACTAATGACTAAATGAATGGTTGTAAGCCTGTATAGTAATCTAAAATTGAAATTGAGATATGAAGATGTAAGGTAACCTCACACAGTTAGGTTTGCCCCAGATCTCTGAATTAATTTACCCAGCAGTTTCATATATATGTGAAAAAGCATTGTGGATGGAATTCTACATGCCCTACAGTTTAAACACTGCAGGTCTAAGCAGACCTGCCACAGTGATACTACGAAAGCAGAACTCGCCTCACGTCATCACCAAAAAATCCATTTTAAAAAGATAATCTGATTGATAATATAAAATGGGTCACGAGTTCTAAGAAATTGAGTTTTATTAATATGCAGTGTCTCCTAAAATTTCTCTTTCTGTTTAATATATTTTTCTTTTGCCACTTGGGCAAAGGTTACAGCAGCTAAAAAATCTAATAGTGTAGAGTATGAGTTATTGCCTTTTTATTTAAGGGCCTTGAAGTCCCCAAAGAGGTTTGGTACTGGTTAAATCCAAAGACTGAAGAAGACAAAGATGAAGAAGAAGAAGAGGAGGAGGAGGAGGAGGAAGATGAACTCAATGTAAGTACGTGTACAGATATTGTTTTAGCAATTGCCTTTGGTGGACTGGCTGGTAATTCTTTATATTATGATGCTCCATAGTGATCACCAAACTAGGTGAGACATAAATATAAATATTCACTGCCAGTAAATATAAATATTGAACAAAATGCATGTGTTCTCATTACTCTTGATCGAGTTTGGTTCAGCTTGAGTGCATCCATGTATTGTGCATCAGCACAATATACATTGATTGATCTATGATGTGCCATGAAGCCAGTTTTTGCTCTTAGAGATCACATAGATAGATTTTCTTCATAATGGTCTGTCCCTAACCTGGTCCTTCAGATTTTCCAACAGTGTGCCCTTTGCCATTATAAATGTAACCCATTTTGCTGCTGGTAGTCCTGTTTCCTGAGTCACAATAGTGTAAGCTCTGGTATTTCAGAAACAGTATAGGGTATTTACGCTTTTGAACTTTAGTGTTGGAGAAGACTCCTGAGAATGTTATGAACAACCAAGAAAAAAAACAAATCAGGCTGGAGTTGTCACTCAAAGCATAAAGAACCAAGCTCAAATGATTCTATTTCAGAAATATTATATGAAGGCCTAGTTCTCTGGAAAAGGCTGTAATGCTGGGAAAGGTGGAAGGAAAGAAGAGGAAGGCCAACAGCAAGGTGGATGGATTTAGTTACATTGGCAATGAGGGCACGTTGAGAGACCTGAAAGACCAGGTTTGGGATAGATCATCATTGGGAAAAAATCTATGTGGTCACTAGGAGTCAAAAAAATAACTTGGTAGCATATAATAAATTATATATGATGTATGTTTTGATGAAGTGCCATCAAATCTATTGACTTTTAGTGACCTCATTGATCAATTCTTTCATGTATGGTTTTATGTACCAATAAATAAGATGCATAAAAGCCACCTCAGTTTTCTTCTAGTAGTAAGAAGAAATAATGAGGAGGAAGTAACAAGAGACATTAAGAGTCCTAAAGCAGTCATTTAATAGGAGCAGCAAAAGAAGCAGAAGCTAAACATTCTAATTTATTTAATGTAACCTTTCAATGTCAAAACAATAATTACATGTGTCTTTCACAGATTGTTTGATCTATTCAATGGCATTTAAAGATATATTTATTGGTGTTTTTTCAGGAATCAGAAAAGTTAATCAGTTTAACAACTTACTTAAGAAAGGAGTATCTCTATTGCATCTGGTGCGGAACAGCCTACCAAGGTAAACCTAAATTCCTTTTAAAACAATATCAAACAGTTCAAATTCTGTGGAACTGCTTATTTGTTCATAATCTATTTCGATTGCATTGCTTTTTTATTACTTATTTTCTAGGGTTTTTCTTTGATGTTTCAGGATGTTTTACTATAGTCATGGATGTTTTATGTCAAAAAAATATTTTAATGGCCTAGCATGGCTGCGTTTGTGATGGTATAAGTCAGCAAAAGGAGGAGGAAAATGGAGAGGAAATCCAGTTTTACTCTGGAAGTGCAAATATATTGATCCAAGGGCTGATGAGCTGATCTTACTCCTAGCCAAGAACATTGTGGGGTATAGGTAGACAGCATTCCCATTGGCCAAGCCTTGTATATAGGCATTGTTGGGGGACATGCTGCTGGTCTAACTCAAAATTGGAGAGTGAGAAGGAGAGAAAAGAAAGGAGAGAAAACTACAAGACTCTTATAGAAGGAAGTGGCTTGAAAGAAAAATTGGAGAGCAAAGCTGCAATCACCGTGCAGAGCCATGGTTGGTTCCCAGGTGAGGGAGAAGAAAAGTCAGCTATTGGTTTCCCTGGAGGAAGAGAAGTAAAGTCCCAGAGAAGATTATACATTCACCAAAGTACAAAACAGAAAAAAAAAGACTGGATAAAAGTTGAGACCTTACTCTAAATAAGTTTGCTGTAAATTGTAAAGAAGCATAAAAGCTTTCACTCAGCATCTCAGTTTCTCTATGTTGATTGCCTCGCTTGAAAATCTAAATATTATCCCAGTTTTAAAAGACCCCAGTCACACTGTGACAATCTCCTAAGAGTTTTGTTCTGAGGTCAGAATAAACCTAGGTGTGCTGTTCTAACCTTGCAATAAAACTTGGCAACTTAAAGAAGAATTAAGCTCGGAACTTCCCATTTAGAGTATTCAGTGTTTGAAATAAAATTCAGAATACAGTCAACCCAGAACATTTCAGATGCACCATTTGCTTTGATTTTGAAACAAAATACATTTTCCATTTCAAACTTCTAATCTAGTACTGGATGCATCTTGCTTGTAAATTCTGCAAATTTCTGTTTTTTTATTTTGCAGATCAAGAAGATCTATCTTCAAATTGCCCTGGGAGCACATATACAGATCACGAATAAATCTATAAAAATTCAAAACAATAGCAAAATTCTGTAATTTCAATGAAGAGCAGAGCTGTGAACTATGTTCTATAGTTCAGGAGCAAACTGGTCATTTCTCAATGCTCTATGTTTGGGTATAAAATGGGTTTTCTGCTCTATTTAAAAATTATCTGGAATAGGAACTAACTTGTTATTTTTCCAAGTTATTTATTATTTTTCAAAAATCTTATGTTTCTGAAAAACAAAATTAAAATTAACATAATTGACTAAATGCTGTAGATTTGATAAATGCATGCTTTGATTTCAGCAAAGTAAAAATTTCAAGAAACCCTAAAACAATAATGAATTTAGCTGTTCAAAGATCATTCTGTTTAGGTTCACAAAACTTTGAACATAGGATTTGATAAGAGGCTCATGGAAAATAACCCATTCTTCAACACACACAAAATGTCCCAAAAACCCAATAAAAAAACCAATAAAACACCAGGTCCAGATGGTTTGCCAGCAGAAATTTATGAAGATTTACAAGATACACTGAGTTTGTCAAAACTAGAGGTGTATAATGAGGTCTTATTAGAAGCCAAGATACCAGATACGTGGACAGAAGCTAACATTACTTTGATCCCAAAAGAAGATTCAGACGCAACACTAATAAAGAATTACAGGCCGATATCTCTATTAAATGCAGATTATAAAATCTTTGCTTCAATAATTGCTGAAAGATTAAAAAGATTTTTGATTGAGTTTATACATCTTGATCAGTGGTGAAATCTAAACTTTACCACCACTGGTTCTATGGGCGTGGTTTGGTGTATGGGGGGGTCATGTGACTGAATGGGCGTGGCCAACTCGACATCACTCACGGCAAGGTGGGGCAACAAGGCTTCCGCGCATGCGCGATGAGGCTTCCGTGCATACGCATGGCTTCAGCCATGTGGCACGGCTTCAGCCGTGTGGCAAGGCTCGACTGAGAGCCTTTTGGGGCCTGCTTTACTCAATCTCTGCTCTCCAGGACAGCGGCTGCGTCTCTCTGCAATGCTGCTACTCTTGCTGGGAGAGCATCTTGTGCAATTTAGCAGCTGTGAGCCGCCACTTTCCTCTAAGTCCCAACCGGAAAGCGCTGCGACACAGAGAGGCAACACCATTGAATGCTGTTTCTCTCAGCTACAGCGCTTTCTGGATAGGACTTAGAGGATCCAAAGCAACAGCTCACGGCTGCTAAATTGCACAAGACGCTTTCCCAGCAAGAGGAGCTGTGGAGAGAAGCAGCTGCCGACCTGGAGAGCACATGGAGCGTCCCCGCAAGCGATCGAGGCTTGGCAAGGGATGGAAGAAGCGGCTGCAAGATCTCTGCTGCAGCACTTTCCAGACAGATCTTTGAGGTAAGAAGAACCGTCCAGACCGTTCCCAAACCTCTTCGGCCTTCCTGCACCCACGCTGCACACACACACACCGTGACCCTTCGGCCTACCACGGCAAGCCACAGGCCAAATAAATTGCTTCAGCCTGGGGGGGGGGCTGTAGTTTGAGGCCGGAGGGGGGCAGCGGCATGCAAGCAGAGGCTCCGGACGGAGCTGGGAAATGGTGCTTCCCTTGACCCGGCCTAGGTGAAGGACAATCAGGCAGAGGCACCGGACGGAGCAAGGCCAGAGCCGGGGAATGGCGCTTCTTCAGGCCCCGAACCAAGGTGAAGGGTGAGTTGGTGGCATGCTTACCTTTGGTGAGCAGATCGGGCAAGGCGCAGAGATTAGCTGGGCCACATGGTGAAGGTGAGATATATAGGGTGGGGCGGGGCAAGTGGTGAGCCGACGAGCAGGTGGGGCTGATAAGTGAGTGGGCAGGGGCGGGGACATCCAGAGGTAGTATTTGCCGGTTCGCTGGGAATGCAGCACCAGGTGGGAAGGGAAGCAAGCAGCGGCAGTGGCAGCTGGAGGCAGGCAAGCTCCAGGGACCATGGGGGAGGGACATCTAGCTAGACTGTGCGGGGATGCAGCACCGGGTGGGAAGGGAAGCAAGCGGCGGCGGTGGCTTACCCAGGCAGGCAGGCAGATCAGGAGCAGTTGAGCCTCAGGCATGTCCTCGTGGGAATGCAGGCAGAGACACTGTGTGGTGACTAATTGCTTGATAAACCTATATAGACTGCTAAGCCTATGCTGGAGTGGGGAGGCGAGATGAGTGATTGGGC